>NW_019291864.1:0-63293 GCF_000500325.1 Leptinotarsa decemlineata | reverse complement strand
AATGATAAATTATTTAAAACATCTCATTCTCATCCTCATTCCCATTCTCATTCTCATTTATTATTAGAAGGCATTAAATTAATGGATAAATCATTGATTGTTCAAATTCCAAATACAAAAACGAAAATAGGTCGTTCTTTTTGCATTGTTGAAAAAAAAATTGACTATTTTAATAAATACGTTGAATTACGCCCTTCTGTTATCAATCATCAAGGTTTTTTTCTGAAATGCTCAAATTATAAACGCAGTGCCAACCCAGTTGGTATAAACACGTTTGGAAAAATGTCCTCTACCATTGCTGAGTTTCGGAACCTCCCGAAACCAAAGGAATATACAGGTCGCTGTTTCAGAATGTCTTCTGCTTCTTTGCTAGCAGAATCAGGAGCAAATATAACGGATATAAAGAAGCACGGAGGATGAAAGTCTACAACAGTAGCTGAGGGTTACATCGATCAAGAAAGAAAGGCTATTGCATTGTCCTCTTCACTTCAAGAATTAAATGTTAATGCCCATGAAATTGTCAACACTAGTGTTGAAAATATTTTTCATACTAGTGTTACATCATCTTTTGATACTATTGACAACCATTAAAAATGTCACTATTAGTGACAGTTGTACAAAAAATAATTCTGGCACCGTGGATTGAACAGTAATGAGAACATGTGATGTTTTTTCCTGGAAGTCAACTGTGCAGTGAGGTGCCACTTGTTCAGTAAGTAATTTTGCTTTTTCTTTCGTCGGTGTTGCTATAGAACCATTTGCTTGTGTTGATGGTGGAATTGTTGTTTTAATTTTTACCAAGGGATTAGTCGCTGACCAGAACGATCTAGAACTGTATTTTATTTCTAATTCTCTAGTTGTATAGTATTTTATTTCCGTTTATTCATAACTTGAGTGTTTGTTAATTTTAAGGATATGAAGGAAGCCTTTCCGAAGATTCCGAGAAACTGGCTAGGAGTGAATCAAATAAGTGTGTGAATTACGTACTGTATTCGTGACATGCGTACATTTGTCTTTTCCGTGACAAAAAAAACGTGATGTTTTGAATGGAATGAGTGTTACATCTTGTAATATTATCCACATCAGTGATGATGAAGTAATGAGACCAGCGTTCTACTTCGAAACTTCGAAGTCTTCCATCGAGGAAAATAGTGTTTCATATAAATGCAAATTTATATCGTGTAGTTTTCCTACGGATGATGAATGATTCAATCCCATAACGAAACTTTGGAGTACAAACTAAAAAGGGATTATCGTAGAATTTATTGTTCATATGGAAGTAGTTGTTTCGGAAGTACTTTTTCTTTCGTGTAAATTCACTGTTCATGAGAGAGTAGTTGTTGTGAAAGGGCCTTTTATTTCAGTTTGTATCTGAAAATAACTTCTATGAATGAGCTATCTACACATTTTTGTAAATATTAATTTTGGAAAGTTTTCCACGATTTGTTGTAAAGAGATGAAGGAGTAAAAAACCATAAAAAGCCAGAATTTACAGTTAGGTATCTTATTTTGAGTCACAGATGACTTTCCTTCATGAAAAAATTATTTTACAAGGTTGTACATTAAAAAATTCCACTTATTGAATTGAAAAATGATGCATAGTATTTCAATTTTTGATTTCTTATTAGTCAGTGGGCTATGCTTGAAGACTGGCAGTAAAGAAATCTGAAGAAATGAACTTTAAATATTCAAGCCAGTCTCGAATATACCTACACAGTAGGTTGAATGGACTGACAGCTATCAGAAAACAACTACTCCTCTGGCTAATACCACGAAGGGCGTTGGATTATATCCAACAGGCGTTAGTGCAGGAATCTTCACAGAAAATTGCCTGCATATACAATTGGCAATACAACTGAAAGAGTCGACCTTCAATTCTGGAACGGGCACACTTGCAGACCGGTTTCGGGCTCATTAGCCACTCATCAGTGCAAGTCACTCATCGACCTAAAGTCAATGATATTCCATGATTGTAAATCGGAATTCTTTCAGAGTATTTCATTCTTCTTCATAAGTTGGAGCGAACAACGAAATGTCACTCCATCTAGTGGACGAGGTACTAACCAAGTGCATATCCGAAATTTGCCCGATTCCTCTGAACAAGGAAGAAAAACTTTCTTATTAGTCAGTGGGCTATGCCTGAAGACTGGCAGTTAACAAATCTAAAGAAATGAACTTTAAACGTTTCTGATAGGCGTCAGTCCATTCAACCTACTGTACCACCTACTTATAGGTATATTCGAGACTTGCTTGAATGGAATATCATTGACTTAAGGTCGATGATGGCCACTATCTTGCACTGATGAGTGGCTAATGAGCCCGAAACCGGTCTGCAAGTGTGCCCGTTCCAGAATTGAAGGTCGACTCTTTCATTTGCAGTGCCAATTGCATATGCAGGAAATTTTTTGTGAAGTTACCCACACTTACGCCTGTCGGATATAATCCAACGCCCTTCATGGTATTAACCAGGGGAGTAGTTGTTTTCTGATAGGCGTCAGTCCATTCAACCTACTGTGTAGGTATATTCGAGTTTGGCTTGAACGTTTAAAGTTCATTTCTTTAGATTTTTGATTTTCAACCACTCTGTAAATTCAAAACCGAATTTCAACAGTATTTCAATATCAACATTTTCATATCTTTCCAGTCGATTTAACCTTCATTGAAAATTCATAATAGCAAATAATTACATATTCTTGAAGTGTCGTGCTTTATTATCAATTATATGGTAATGCATTTCACAATGTCACACCTAGTACCTTTCAGCTACCTAGCAATAAAACATTATTACTGACACGGAGAGATTTGGTATTTAACGTTTATTCAGAAATTATAATCCATTGAAGTTATGAGTTCAATACTGATTTACACGCCATTCAAATCGATGTATGTTGTAGTCAGTTTGGAACATTTCATATCGAAGATAAAGATAATTTACCATAAATTTGTCTAAATGCATTTCATTATGAAATTTCTCATCCGACTTTGTTTAACCTCTGAATAGTTGATGTTTTTGGTTTCTTCTTTCCCCAAAAGTACTGATTAAGTACCAAAAACTTTCAATTCTTTTTGGAGTTGTTTGCAGTATTTGTTTCTAGAAATATGTCGTCAAGTGTTTATCATACAACTTGATCTTCAAAACTGCATAATATACCGGATAACAACGAAATCAATGTACACGACGTTATTCAGTTGTTTCAGGGGTAGAATTTTGGGATTCACAATGAACGTATAGTTGGAGTCGATTCTTCTAATGGAAAAATAGTTGAAAATATATTTCGATTGAACCCTACATATTTTTTCGACCATTTAAAAGAATGTAAAATAATTTTTTCAACAGTATAACACTAGTGACCATTTCTTTTTAAAATGTCGCCGTGGGAGTCATTTTCTCTAAATTCATTATGGTTGTACAATGACGTCATCTATGGAAATATTGTCAAACGACTTGATGTTGTGAGGAATAGAAGACAACCCGAGTAAACGGGTTTCAATTCAAGTACTCTCCAAAAAAATTTTCAAATGCCATTTGTTACGTTATTCATTTGGAAAATCTTTATTGGACGTGGTATTTTCTGAACTTCAACGTTACAGTTTATATCTTTCACTACGAAAAAAGTTCAAGGTTCATTTTTAATGCGAGTCAAAAAGGTTTTTTTTGACAATAATTATTTTATGATTAGCCGAAGTATAGAAAGATTGACCCTTTCAATTTCTCACTTATTTGCACACTAACAAAACCGTATAATATCTTTGATATTTTTTGTAGTACAAGAAGTACTCTTAAATGTTGAAAAAACTCCACTTTCTAATTTATGCCCGGTAAAAGTAACATTAAAAAATTATGAAAAGTCCGTTAATTGATGAAAATATTGTTTCTCACAATATCAGGTTGTTTAATGTTCTAAGACAATATACTGAGATCTATTTAGAATTCTACACTTGAGTTCATTCCCGGTTGACCCTAATAGGCTGTCTATTGTTTTTTCTTTAGAAATATCAACTTGTTCGTTCTAAATTTCAAATTTGTCACCCAAGAAACAAATGAATGACGCCGTGTAGAATGTGGTTTCGTTGTTCGTTCTACATCGGAACCACGAAAAGAAACATTAAAATGCACCTGAATGAGAATAAATGAAGTTGCCATAAAACATAGGAATAATTTCAACTGCAAGGAAGAGAGCTCAAACATCAACAAGATGTAGATACCGGCACTTCATAACACAAAGATTCTCACAATACTTGAAAGAGTTGGATGTCCAACACCTAGTCCCATTATAATTAGAAACTCACCAGGACCATCTTTAGTTTGCGCGTCGCAACACTTTGACCTTTGCCGCATCGCCTCTGATAATGTCTGAGGCAGTAGCAGACGAAACATCAGGCACACAAACCTTGAGACCACAGCTAATGAATGCTTGATGATCTGGCATTATAGTAGGAACATGATAAATGAATTTCTGGCTGTTTCACGTGTGAGTTAAAATTAACTCATCGTTTTTTTATAGCGTATCCAATCTCGTAAGGGACCTTGAAACCTTGATAATACTCATAAATTCAATTCAATTGACTATAACAAATGCTCAAATGAAGAAGTAGTAGACAAGACTTTGAACAATAATATTTCACATCTATACAGGGTGTTCCTTAAACACATGCTAATATTTGAGGAGGTAATTCTTNTGTCTTGAACAAATTTATTTTCAACAATATTTCACTATCACCACTAATTTATATACAACACTAAGCAACTAACGCTTAATTTATCTTCACAGTTAGATTTCTTTCTTTAAACGCACGATTCACTTTCTAAGTACAGACTACTGCTCGGGACGGAGAGCGGCCTTTTTATATCGTCAACGAACGCTCTGGATCTCTCTTAAAGACGTTTCACTCCGAAATGTTATCCTTGGCGTGTGTCAATACCTGCAGGACTCTCCATATATGCACTGTGAAGTTCGATGGAAGTAACACTCCACAGTCTTTATGGCTCGGTCGTGAAGATAGTTACCAAACACCAAAATCTGGATGCCGCTGGATCTCAAGATCGTTTCCATGCTTCTCACAATTCTCCAGTCCAGCCTGTCGAGCCCAGAGGCTAATTTCGGGATTGCCAACTCCACGAGATTCTGGTCGAGCATCGTCTCCTTCAGTCTAGTAAGACTCCTCCAGACATCTTCATAGGACTGTTTGTCTCGAGAATGCTTTTTGGTCACCAAGTAGAAGATGTTTCTCTGACCCTTCTTCAACTGTAGCACTCCTCCGACTTCTGGATTCTGTTCTCGTAATGTTTGGAGCTTGCCGAATTTCTTGTTGAATACGACAGTGATACCCTTGGATAATTGGAGATCCTCTGCCATGCAGTGAGCTAGTGCGTAATCAACAGGAACCTTGAAAAGGTCTCGTGGCTCTTCTCGACTTACCCCATATACGACCTTCTGTCTGTTCGAATATAAGGACATGAATTGCTGGAACGTCATTCCATCCTCTGATGGTCTGAGGGCGCGAACTTGGTCGTGATTTCCAGCATAAGGAGCCAACCTATTGAAATGGATGACCCTAGGCTTTCCTCGAGGTGGCTTATGGATTCGGTAGACGAGGTCATTAATCTTTTTCATGATTTTGTACGGACCTTTCCACGAGTTCCACAACTTCGATGATAAACCACGGCGTCGCTTAGGGTTGTATAGCCAAACTAGGTCACCGGTTTCGAATTCTCCAACATTCGTCTTGATGTCATAGGCCTTCTTCATTCTATCGCTGGCACTCCGGATGTTCAGACGGACTCGTTCATGGATGTCGTTCATTCTCTGCCGAAGCTTGCTGATATAATCTTCCTCCGCAGTGTCTTGTTCTGGCGGCGTCCCAAATTTCGGGTCGCAGGAAAGCCGCAGCTCTCGGTCCATTATAATACTGGCAGTGGATTCGCCGGTTAACTCGTGCACTGCCGAACGATAAGCCAGCAGGAACAGGTGGAGGTATTGGTCCCAGTCTCTTTGATGGTAAGAGACTACTTTGGACAACTGGATCTGAGAAAGGACTGCTTCAAGTCCCACATTGCTGGCGTCCGTATCTAAAATGAACTTTCCGTCAGGTAGGAGCGTTGATCAAAGCTTGGCCACAACGTGGCCAAGGTAACGGATTTATTTCTGCAACAGATTGCATTTCTTGGGACTAAGTTTCAATCCAGAACTCCTCAGACGCATGAATATCTGCACCAGATTTTTCAAGTGATCGTCGAACGATTTTCCGACCACGATTATATCGTCGAGATACACTAGACACATCTTCCATGAGAGCCCATTAAGAATCGTCTCCATCAATCTCTCGAAGGTCGCTGGAGCATTACAAAGCCCGAATGGAATAACCGCGAAATGCCACAATCCTGAGACGATGGTGAAAGCTGTCTTTTCTCGATCTTCTGGGGACAATTCAACTTGCCAATATCCACTCTTCAAATCCAAGGTCGAGAAAATTGTGGAGCCGTTTAGCGTGTCTAGGGTGTCGTCGATTCTTGGAAGAGGGTAGCTGTCTTTCGTTGTCACGTGATTTAGTTGGCGATAATCCACGCAGAACCTTGTCGAGGCGTCCTTCTTCTTCACTAACACGACTGGGGAAGACCAGGGGCTGTCAGAAGGTTCGATGACTCCTTCTTTTCCCACATCGCTTGTCTGCTTCCTCTCTCTTGGCAAGAGGGAGTCTTCTAGCTGATTGCCGGATTAGTCGGGCATTCCCAGTGTCGATTCTATGCTGAACCACATTCGTTCTGCCGCCTTTTCCTTATCCAATATCAATGATTTTCTGGTACTTCTTGACCAACTCCCTCAGTTTTGATCGTTGAGTTGGTGGTATGTCCTTCGAGGAAATGTCAATCAACTTTTCCAATTCTTTAGGCAAGTTGTTGGCTTGGCTAACCGAACTGCGTACACTCCGTATCACCGAGGAAATGGACGAACAGTGCCCCAGCATTGTTCCTTTCTTCAAGGTCCCGGGAAAGTAGTTGACATTCATGACCCTGACTGGCACAACTTCATCAACACGCAACAGGGTCTTCCCAAGTGCGATTTCTCGTCCAATTTTCTCATCGTGTATCTTGGGCTCGAACATTACCACCTTGTCGCTGCAGGCACTTTCGTCAAAGCGAGACTCTAGGATGGTTTCAGCCATCTCAGGTACGCACACGTCTTCAGCCAACAGTACCCTGATCATCTCTTCGCTACTTCCATGAAGCACGAGCTCTTTTCGGCGATAATATGCCCAAGGAGTTTTTCCGTCGAACTGGGGCGGCTTCATGGAGAGCTTTCCTGGTTCAGAACTGGCTTTGAACTCTTTCAGTTCCGGAATGGAGTTTTCGGAAACATTTCCTGTGGTGTGGGCAGAATCAATGATTTGGTTTTGCAACTTGCTAATTGTGTCCTTTATCTCGCTGATATCTGCCTGAACTCCGCCTTTGATTTCCTCTACTTCTGGGTTCATTTCCTTCCTGATTTCATCTGTCTCGATGTTTCCTATCCTTTCTTCGAGTAGGCTCGTCACACTACAAAGCTCTTTCTTCAAGCCTTCTGCATTCTCTAGAAGTTCTTCCTTCAAGCTATTCGAATTCTCTAGAAATTTATCTTCCAAACTTTTCGAATTTTCCAGAAGCTTGTCTTCCAAACTCTTCGAGTTTTCCAGAAGCTTCTCCTCCAAGCACTATGAATTTTGTTGAATTTCATCTTTTAAACTCTTCGAATTTTCGCGAAGCTTGTCTTCCAAACTCTTCGAATTTTCCAGAAGCTTCTCCTCCAGACACTTCGAATTTTGTTGAAGTTCATCTTTTAAACTTACCGAATTTTCGCAAAGCTTCTCCTCCAAACTCTTTGAATTTTCCAGAAGCTTCTCTTCCAGTCTTACCTTATTTTGTTAAAGTTCATCTTTCAGCGATTTGGTGTTCTCATCGAGTTTGCTCATTATTGAACTCAAATCACCCCCAGAAACCTCGAATAAATATGCTTCCGGATCTTCTCCTGATTCAATCAAATTATCCCATAGTCTCTTCTGGAGTATTGATTTCTTTCCGGAAGAATCTAGCTCTCTCTCCTCCAATTCTTGCTTCAATTCAGCGACTTTCAAGTCTACTAGTATATGACTATGTAAAATTCTAATACTGAAAGTGTTATCTGGGATTCAGTTCGGTTTATTGTCCCAAGAAACAATAAATTCTTATAATTAGGGTCTATAACTAAATACAAAGTGTAATAAAATGAAAGAAATACTATATTTTACGATAAACACCAAACATATTTTTGAAAAATAACAATGAACTGCAGCGGCCATTCTGAAGAATGTTATTTTCATCTAGTCAGCTTGTAATGAAGATGTATCTTATCTTGCTGAAACGTAACATCATTTCAAAATCATTTGGTTTTGTTAATTATTCAAAACGGTAGGCAGAGTCTCTCAAAAAAGCTCTTGAAAGAGTCTCTTGAAAGAGGCATAGTCTCTGAAAAAAACTGAGAAGATAAGGTATCAAGCAAATATCACTGGAACTTTTTCAGAATTATCTCAAATACAGAACTAGATGGGTTAAAATCGGTAGAAACCAAAATTCGCCAGTGAATGTATCTATTGGTGTCCTTCAGTATTGGATCTAATACTATTCTTTGCATATAGAAACAGCACTTGCTGCATTAACAATTTTCAAGGTGACATCATATGATAAGCCGATAATACTGCATTGATTTTCAAAGGCAACACCTGGAACAAAACTTCACATTCAACTGAACAGGATTTGAAGAAATTGGACTATGATCAAATAATAGCAAATTAAGTTCAAACATAAAATGAATAAAATTTCTCAGAGCATCTTCTGGGTCTCAAATTAAATATCAGTGAATTTCATAAAAAAGGAAGTGATGCAGTTGGATCAAATAAACTCTTCTCACTACCAATTCCAGAAAATTCATTTCCAATGAGAACCTGAAAAGTATAAATAGTCTAGGAACATTCAAAACATTCATGAACAAAACATTCATACACAAAAACCCAATCCGTTCCTGAATTGAATATTATCAACTTGGCTATCACTCACTAATAATATATATATTATGATTTGAAATATTACTTTCTCTAGCCTCCTACCAACAACCCACTGAAACCAATAACATTGAATAACTCTTCTATTTCACTCATTATACGTATTGAGATGTTCATGACTCAAAAATCTTGTTATGCATAGAGAAGGATACACCTATATTTATGCCTGGGTATAATCCAGGAAGATGATTCAGAGGAAACATGTGAGATACCAATCAACAACAAACACGTCTTTAATGAATGAATAAAGTACAATGAATTGAAAAAATTTCCAATCTTCGATTTCACCTCCTTTGATATATTTTCTTGACTATTCAAGACAATCACCAATCACACTTATTACGAACTGAGATATTTTAATCACAAAGTGGAGGGAGGGTTTTGACCTCAAATTTCACCCGTGTCTGTTTCTATTATAATGAAGCTTTCCCGATAAACAATAACTGAAATAACATTAATCTGTCTACTGCTGCTGCTAAGATGAAAAAAGGAAGAACGCTCTTATGATAGCTCGGCACTAAACACTCGACATGTGTTTTCAATCATAATAAAGTTTCAAGTAGTCATCTTCGATGCTTATTTTATATATTTCAGGTGTGAGCAGCTGGCTGCGCTGTGAGGTAGGTCGTAAATTTATCAATTTGAAATGTGTACATGTGAAACGGAGGTTAACCAAAAAGAAAATTTTACTATTTTTAGGTTAGGAACATGCGATGGGCACCGTGAAAAATGATTCTCTGAGAAATCACTCAGAAAATGCAACTGTTGTATAAGAGCATAGGTCCAAAAGTTTTAACGTACTCGTATATGAAATACACACAAATGTTTTTCTTTAATGGCATTTCCTGAAGAAGTTTCAATTCTGTTCGCCTGAATCGCCTAAAATTCTTCTAAAAAAAAATCATTACAGTGTGTAAAATGAAACTATTTTGTTGACTAAATGAATATTCACAGAATCTTCGATTCCATAGACCCGAAAAGTCTAGTGTAACTCAAAATGTCACGGTGTTATACTTTCGAAAATTTCGAAACAGCGAAGTGTGCTATAAGAACTATGGAAAATGGCAAATTGGGGAGATTATTTGTATCTCAAAAATCACTAGTTTAAAATATGAATAGGCCAATATTTGTTTGGTATAGTTGACAAACGAACGCTTTTTGGAGAATGTTAGAAATTCAGACTTCCATTTCATGAAAAATGTAGATTGATTTAAAATTTAAGACAACAAAAATGTAGGAAACATTAGGATAAAATGAAAAGAATAAACAATAAGTATCAAATGTAAAATGATAAATACTCATTTGTGAAAAAAAAAATTGTGAGTGGAATGGAATTGAATCAACACACATTCAGACAAATAGCGTGTCAATAATACACAAAAACCTGAATCATTCAAGTAACACATAATTTAGATGTTATTACTGAACAGTTCACAAAACCGCAATACTTGTTTCGCTACATCATAACGTTTTGTAAATTATTGAGTGCAAATCTCATAATATAGTGTTACATAGATTTTCATCAAATATCGGGCAATTCCGTCACAAATAGAAAATAATCAGAAAAGAGATGTCAAACCAAGGTTCTACATGAAAGAATCCACAAGAAGTCCCGAGATAGTGATTTTTTCAGAATTTATGATTTATAGTCAGTTTTCATTAGCCGACTCATTTATAAATAAAGTCGATCATAATTATTATTCCCAATATCATTTCTCTAAAAAACTGTAGCACAAACCATTCAGTGAATGCTCCGCTGAACAGAATTGCGTTTACGGTTGCATATAAACAATAATTTTCTTTCGAAGATCAAACACAGGCAGTACAGGAAAAAGCTTTAGGCGATTTAAGAGCGGTGCCTGTGCGAAAGTAGCGATTCACATTGGATTTGAATCGCTGGAATCAACCGATACTTGATGAAACTCCATAAGTTCCAAACAGTGCATCACAAGCACCATTTAGGTTAGGTTTGGTTATGTAACTTGTTTGCCCCTTCGAACTGATCGATCAATCGATTCTTTGTTGGTACTAGTACACCACATGGTGTCTACACGTGTCAAAAGTTGAAAAATTACATTCGAATATATGTTGAAAAACGTACATATAATAAAATTCTGCTACATTCACTTGAAATACCAGGGGATAATAAACATATTGGAAATCGAATATTATGAAACCAAAATGTGTATACTCGTTGAAGACAGAAGAAATTCTAGAATTTTTTCAACACGATTTTGAAAGATATTCCTATACAAATATCCGATTTCTGTAGGAACGGAGTTACGAAATTTTGGAGCAGTACCAGTACAGGTTTTAGAAAATTTCATATTTAAAGTTTGATGATTATTACCGTTTCGCGTAGGATAGTCAAAGTGATTCTTGAATTTATCTTAAAATAATGTTCACAAAGTAGAGTCATTATTCTGAGATTTTTGTAGGCATCTCTATATTTGATATAAATGAGAGTTACAAAAATGGTTGTCCAGAATATCGATATATTAATGCAATTTTTCCTCTAAAAGAATGAAAAAAACATTTTTTTTCAAAATAAATGATTATGATAATTTTTCACAAAAAGCAGTGTTTTCAAAAGAATAACTCGACATTATCCACCAATTCATTTTTCGAGTAGCGATATCATCCGGAATAATGAAAAATTGCAACAGATCTTTCAGTATTTGTATCCATATTCACTTGTATATTTTCTTCATAATCAGTATTCGAAAACCATTAATAGCGATTCTCTTCGCTAATCGTTTCTATTTTTGTTATGCCCATTTTCAATTAGCAGCTGGAATGATAAATGCTCGGCATTTTCCAAGGCAAACATTTGGAGGAATCTTTCCAATCTGATATGCTGTCATCTTTTGTTTCTCCTAAGGCGCGTCTGTTTACATTGTTGTCGTATATACACATCCCCAGAAATTCCGTTTTGCGAAGACTCCAATATGATTTATGGTATTAAGTAAATTCATCTTCTTGAATTGAAAGTGAGTGCCTCTTTGTATAGTTACATTGATGAATGCGCTATTTCAATTTACTCAATGTAAGCGAACTACTTTCAAGGTGAAACTGATTCACCTAATGGTTGTTTGCAAAACATATTCGAATGAAACTTTTGAGCTACGAAATTTATAAATTTAGAATTATTTTATTTGGTCAGTGAATAGCACTATTTGAAAATGGTTTGAAACGGGTAGGATAGCGGGATAATCATTAATAAATGAAATATTGTTCCATTTCGAGTGAATTATAAGATGTCGACCAACAAAAAAAGAATTGTGCTTTGGACAGATTCGTCATCAGCATAAGCACAAATTATTTGAATTTTGTGAGTTATACAAGAAACAAAAATGAATAGCAGTTACCTTACACACTACAAACAATAAAAAATAAATGATGTTCCCGAACGTACCAGACTATTTCCGAAAATGTCACAATACTCCAGAATGTTCCAGTATGTTCTGTAAAGCTGAGAAATACTCTCGAATGTTTTGGTTTGTTCTAGAAATTTCTAGAGGCAAAACTTCCAGCCTTTGTATCTTCAAAACCATGCCCATGAGGTGAAAATGAGAACCTTTTTCTTACATGGGGAACAAAGTGCTACCATAACATATTATTCCTTTGATCGTTCCACAATGACCTGGCATAGTCCAGGATGTTCCTTCAAAGATTCAGACTTGCAGAACATTCCAGAATGATCCAATTTTTTTGTAGTGTTCTGAAATGCTCTTTAAAACTGAAGATTGTTCTGGACTATCAAACTTTTTTTGGAAGGTAATGTATCCCCAAAAGCACGTCTTTCAGGTTAAAATGGGACCCTTTCTCATGCAAGGGGATAAACAGCTATTAAAGCATACAACTAACTCCTTTGATCGATCCACTATGATTTAGGATGTTCCGTAACATTCCAAAACTTTCCAGATTGACACCGAACATTTCAGAATGTTACTTGGTGTTCTGGAATGATGTAGACTGCTTTGGAATACTTTTTAATATTCTGGACTATTTTGAAACTTTCAGCCTCCACATCTTCTAAAGTAAGCTTTCTTAGAAAACGTGGGAGTTTTCTTCATGGACAAATTAATGTGATACTATGACAGAAAAAAATGTAGGTATATATGTTCTGCGAATCCGGGTCGGAACGATTTCATTTAATGAAGCGCCATAGTAAATGTGCAATTTTCTACAATATCCAAATAGTGCTCTTGAAATGTATTGCAGAGTTTATTCGTTTTTGACCCTGTATAGGGTAATTTCATGAAATTATATTTCTAAAAGACAGTTTCTATGTGAAAGTATAACATTATAGGTAATAGGCCAAATGTAGGGTGTCACAAATAGTGTTTGCATTTAGTGGAAAATGATTTTGTTTTCACTGGTCACACTGATGAATATTCCTTTCTTCATTTCTACTATGATTCCTGTTGTTCATGTTAATTTTTGTTTCATATATCATAAAGCATGTTGAAGTTCCCTTCAGATATACGTTTGAGGTGATAATGAAGAAAGAATATCAATAAGGAGCACTGGACAATAATTAAACAGTAATATTTTATGTTTACGTAAACGCGTTAGGGTGAAAACCTTACTCACATTGGTAACAATAAAACCTTTCTATATTCATCCCCTGGTACCATTGAAGTGAAGGTCTAGCAAAATAGTTTCATTTGTAGACAAATTGAAAGCACCTGTTCTCGAGTTGGGAAGGAAACGATGACCGAAACATTTAACTCAACATCGGTTCTGTGTAATTTCGCCCACGCTGGTCCATTATGTGTATTGAATGGCGGACATCAATTATCCCGAATTCTAAGTAAAATACCACACAATGCCATCGCTCAAAACAAAGAGGAAACGTTTCTGAACTCATGAAAATTATGAAGACCTTAATATGGAGGCGTGTGACGCATCACCCTTTCAGGCCATTGTCTGAAAGTTGAGTAGGTTTTACTTTATAAGACGAAGAAACACTTCTCGGTGATTTATAATTCCAAACTGCGTGGAAGCACCTATCTCTCCTAGGAAATTGATGGTAGCTGTGACTTCATATCATTTTGAAATGCCAACAAATTGTGAATGTTTGAAGTTTCGTTATCAAATTACATTTATTTTTTCAAGATAATAATAATAATAACAGTAAGAATAATGGATGTAAAGAGAACCTGTTCATCGATAGATGTGAAACGCAGGACTCGATACAATATAAGTGTAACCTTTCTATGGCCTGGATCGATTACCGCAAGGCATTTTATACAATATTGCATGAGCTCATCTTGCATGAGCTCATCTTGCATGAGCTCATCTTGCATTTGCCCAGATACCTTGCGGTACCCGACAAAATAATGATATGCATTGAACAACTGATACCACTTTGGCGAACTCGCTTCACCATAACATCTGGTCAAGCAAGAGTCCAAACAGGGTGGGTCACTTTCAAAAGTGGTGTATTTCATGGTGATTCCCCCAGTCCCTTCTCCTCTGCATCTCACTATTGCCATTATCCGTTGCACTCAGAAATACTCGAGGGTATAACTGTGGCACCCCCGGAAACCAGACGCACAAGGTAACCCTTTTGTTTCATATGGATGATCTCAAACTTTATGCCTCTGGAGAGAAGAATCTCTATTAATCCTTGAGGGAGGTGGAAGAGTACACGCATGCTATCGGTATGAAATTCGGGATAGACAAATGTGCAATGGTTCATCTCAAAAGAGGACGATGCAGGGACTATGGAGAGGATGTGCAGCTCGTAGATGGAAGCATCTTACACCATTTGGATGCCGGAGAGACATATACTTACCTCGGGGTAAAACAATGCCACTCACAAGAGGTAACAGCAGTGAAGAACTCTCTCCGAGGCAAGTAGCAGCACAAACTACGACAGATCTGGTCATCGGAACTGTCCTGGAAGAACAAAGTTGCTGCAACAAATATGCTTGCCGTTCCAATTTTACTTTACTCGTTTGGAGTAGTGAAGTGGACTCGGGAGGTGTTGTATCAACTCGACGTAAAGACCCGAAAAATGATGCATCTCTATAGGAGTTTACATCCCAAATCGTCCGTTTCACGGTTGTACTTCCCCCGACAACAGAGAGACCGTGGACTTTTGAGTTTGGGGTGTCTACATAACAGAATGGTACTGAATACAGCCTGTAATCTCGTTAGAAGTTCAGATCCCCTCCTCTGCTTGGTCCGTGACCATGAGAGAGCAGGAATTAGGGCATTACTCTTTAGGACAGCTGCTCGAACAGCTGATGAACTAAAAGTGACAATATAGGAAATAGCAGTCAGTAACAGTTATTGTAGATGCTATTATAAAAAAGAAAAAGTTTAGGTTAAGAATGAACGAAATCTCGACTTTCAGAAACGACGATAATCAAGATAAATATATCTCAGTTCCATACCACCAATACACGAAGAGCTTTGAAAAGATTTTTAAGGAACTAGGTGTGAAGGTGGTATTTGAAACAAGTCATACACTAGTTAGAACACTTGAGAATGGTGTAAAAACCGAAACCTTGGTTGTATTAATATCAATACATTAAGTAAGTGGAAATTAGACAAAGTATTTTATTCCTATATCTAATTAAATTATTTACCTACAGGAGATATGCCAGCGGACATTTTGACAAAAAGTTTAATTTCAATTGAACATCATAAATTTGTTAAAATGCTAGGTATAACAAATGTTAAGTTGTGATTTTTTTATCTCTATTTTGAGAGTGAGGGTGTTGTAGTTGTATGCTCAAAATAGAATACCATTTGTTATGGCTATGGCGCCACCTATGTCCACATTGAATATAATTTTGTATGACGGTTCAATCTTGAATAAAGTTTTTTTAGTTCATCTCAAGTTTATGAAAAATAAGCACGTTGTTTCATTAACATATCCCGATAAATTATAAATTAATAATAGCATCTCGGCACCTATGAGAGCTTAGAAATGAGTGAACATAATAATATGATGAACAACGATGGTGGATCAATACCTAATAGTTTACTATATAGCATTTTAGTTATCAGATTCACCTGACTAGTAGATGAGGCAATATTGTGAAATTAATTTTAAGACAATTAAGACGCAGGCACCTAGCAGAGGTATGTATCTATGGTATAAATAAGGACAATATTGTATGCAGATTTAATTTAATCTTCCTTTTGAAGATGATAATTTGTTGATTGAATCAGGTCGAGATGTTAAAAATAACGGTTTGGTGTTGGTATAGAACACCAATAATATTCACTACTACACCAAAGGTTCCAAAAACCTAAGATGAAAACATGTCTATTTTCTTTAACAAACGTCAAAAAAATAAAATGTCCGGATGCCACAATCGACAGTCTACATGAATACACATACAAAATGTTTTCCAAGAATTGAGTTTGGATTCATATTTCCTTTTTCAACATTTTGCTTTAGCAATGGCAATCAGGAATGAACCGCTTCCACTGAGCTGAAAGAATATATGTTGATTCTTCGAGTTTTCTCATTTTTTTGAGGTTCTTCAGGTGTTTAGTTCTTTAAAAATATCCAATATCCCCAATTCTGTTATCCGTCTTCTCTTTACACATTAACCATTCTCGTTTTTCATTATATATGGGGGACTTAAGGTTCCACCTGTCTCGACTTTTTCCACGAATTCTCTATTGATTTATATTTGTTAATTTTACAGCAAGAAACGAATATTACTGGAGTTTTTTCCCAACACCAAATCGTTATTTTTACACCTCGATACGTGTTTCAATCACCAAGTGATCGTGTAAAAATAACAATTTGGTGTTGGGAAAAAACTCCAGTAATATTCATTACTACACCAAAGGTTCCAAACAGTACATTATGAGCAAGAAACCTTCAAAATGAGGTTTCGTGAATTGAATTTCATGAGTGAATTTCACGAAACTTTGACAGTTCATATTTCCATTTCAAGATATGTTTTCTACACCCTGGCTTCAATTTTTCTCACTCACGACCATACCTTCAGCGGAATTCGTGAGATGATTCAATTCTCTCAGTTCATCATAGAAATTTTTCAAGAATGTCGTATTACGAAACTACGCCTCATTTTTGTCACTTTTTCTGGACATTTCTACTCCCTGAATCTCAAAAGTATCAGCCCTGCAATTATCGGCTGGGAATGAATGACTGATAAAAATCTCACTGCCTCCATACCTAACTTTGAATGTATGAGATTAACACAGTAGAGTTATTTTTGTTTTGAATTATGTTGTAGATAAACTGGATAAATTGTTAAAATCCTAATGATGAAAAGAGAAATGAAACTTTCTATGTTTTTTACTACTTTTATTTGTAACTAACGTAATAAAAAATCTGTTCAAAATCTGTTTTTCCGTTAATCAGCTGTCGCCCCCATAGGAACGACAACTCTCAGAAGTAGAGAAACTTGTGCGAGCTAAGGATTAACGAGGTCTTACCTTTTAACGTCTGATTCCTAACACGGTTGCAGAATCATCCCAGCTTCAACCAGATACATTCTCTCGAGAAAAATATCTGGCCGAGGCGGGAATCGAACCCACGGCCTTTCGATCGTGAGTCGGGTGCATTACCACCGCGGCCAATTCCATAAAAACATAGAAAGTTTCGATTCTCTTTTCTTCATTATGATTTCCTACCACGTAGTAACGGCTACATTCATCAATTTATTGTTAAAATCTTTTTGGCACAAATGAAAAGTTAGAATATACGTCTCTCATATATAAACTGTAAATCGAATAGAATAGTTGGGAAAAAGTAAATAGTAAAAAAGTTAAACGCTTTACGTAATTTACCTAACCAGTGGGCGGTCGGAAGTAAGTGTTCAAGTGAATTCGTGGATCTCCGTAAATATGTCTTATAAGTGTTGTAAAACCAAATCAATGAGTTACTACATATGCAGAACATGTTCAGGTATTTATCATAAGAGTTGCTTGAAAAAAATTAAACAAAAAGTTCACTTTTTGAAAGATAATATAATTAACTGCTGCAAGGACGATTCTGATTCAAATATGGATTCGGAAGATATTAGCGTTTTAGAAAAAACTATCAGTGACCTGAATGAGAATAATCTCACCACCATGCATTATTTACTCAAGAGGTACTGAAAACAGAACAAGATATGAACCTTATGATAGACCAACAAAAACTAATCATATGCGAATTAAGAGAGAAAATTAGTGAACTGCAGGAGAACCTTCACAAAACCTATCTAGAGACAAAAAACTGCTATACACAAACAAATGAAGAAACCACACTTGAAAATACATATATGACAACTGATTCATTAAGAGAATATCCCAGTGGCGTAGACAAGAAGTTATTCAAACATACTTTCACCCAAATTGACCATGAGTTCAATTATAAAATACAGTCTGTGTTGAATGTGTTAATGGAAAGAAAAAAAGAGAAAAATTGTTCTTATCTCAGGTCATAACGGAAGAAATATGGCAGAATATCTAAAGCAACATGCAAAAGACCACTTCTCCATCCAATCCATTCTTAAACCTAACTGCAGCTTTAATGAGTTGATCACAACTACTCTTGAAACCATGAAACGTCATAATAAAAATGATATAATCATTTTGTGGTGCAATGGATATGGCAAAAAAATTGAGGAACTATTCACAAATCTGAGAGAAATTCCCAACTAATCTTAATTACACAACCATTCAGATATGACATAAGGAATATCAACGAAATTATATATAACAATAACTTAGCACTAAAGAAACGTTGTCACTGAGCTAACAAATCTATCAGTATACTGGAATGCAACGGGATAATCCAGAGAAGGAATTACAACAGGGATGGCTATCAACTGAAGAAATCGGCAAAATAGTTCATTAGCAAGGCCATCCTAAGTCATATTGAAACACACTTTGATTCAGCACAAATAACTCCTGTCACAAAGGAACAACACAATACACACAACGGAACAAATAACAAAGCATCATCGCCCAAATGTATTCAGAACATGCAAAGTAGTTTACCAATCAAGGTAAACCAGCAGATATTTTGTGAAGATGGAAAAAGTTATCTCTATCCCAGACTACCCCAGTTTACACACCAACTGAACCATCTTATGAATTCCACCGCTGATCACGGGTACTTGATTCCAATTGCCCAAGAAATTCAAGAAGTCGAAAAAAATACAAACCTGATCAACCAAAATGTAAATATTGATTTTTTATGCACGCGAATGCTTCAGAGCGAACCGAAGCACGCATAAATTTACCAAATAGAAAGGAAAGTACAACCAAAACACAATGTGCCAATATCAAAACTACCCTCTCTTTATTATTACCTAATATCCAATCAGTAAGAAACAAAACTTATGAACTCTTGATTTTTCTTGAATCACAGAATATGCCAGATTTCGTTTTTCTTGCTAAACACTGGCTAAGAGAGGATGAACCGTCATATATTCCAAATTATGTCATTGTAGCCAAATATTGCAGAAGTAACTCGGCACATGGTGGAACTATGATTCTAGCGAATGATGAGATACTCAATAATCTTATATTAGTGAACATTGATAAGTATGACTTTCTTTTAGTAGAAAATGAATTTGAATTCTTTTTGGTGCATGACAAAAAGAACAATATCTATATAATTTGCATTTACCGATCGCCTAATTCCGATGTTGAAAACTTTTTAAATAAACTTGAAATTCTTTTATCAAACTTACCAATTAACTTAAATATTGTACTCACAGGTGACTTTAATATAAATTACGACGATGAAGAGTGAATGGTGAAGCAGGATCTACATAACTTACTGACCTCTCTAAACTTGACCATGCATGTTAGCGAACATACAAGAATAACCATGTGTTCAGCCACTATCATTGACTATATCTGCTCAAATATGGAAAAACAGACTATTAGCTGTAAGACTGTTCCCGCAGGCCTTTCAGACCATGAAGCTCTCATCTTCGAAATGTCACTCCAAACAGTGAATAAAAGAAGTAAATATTGATACGGACGAATATATAACAAGGCGAACTACGAATGATTTAGAAACCTATGTAATATAACACCATGGGCAAATGTTTTGAAATTTGATGATTCAGTTAACATGTTTCAAAACTACCTGAGAAATATATTCGAAAAATGTTTTCCAATAAAAAAGATCAAAATCAAAAATAAAGAAAAAAAGCCCTGGATAACCCAAGGTATAAAAAAATCGGCAATAAACTTGAGATCACTACATACTATTAAAAAATTCATAATTGAAATTTTCAAATCATATTTCAATACATACAGAACACTTTATAGAAAACTAATAAAGTTTGCCAAACGTAATTTTGAAGACAAACTATACTTAGCTGAAAGTAAAGCAAAAGATAACTGGGCTATAATAAATAAATTACGTGGAAAAGGTAATATATTACCTAACGTGTTAAACAACTTCTACTGTACGATAGCATAAAAAATAACATCAGAATTACAACCGACAATCCATCCAAATGAGTTTATAAAAAAATATTAATATTCCAGATAACTTTCACCTATTTGATACAGACATATACGAACTGAAGCAAAGTATAAATGAAATAAAGAGCAAAACAGCATCTGGTTATGATGAAATATCAGTTAAAATTTCAGAAAATCTCCCAGAATACGCTTTAAATACTCTTGTTGAGGCCATTAATAAATCATTTCATCTGGCAGATTTTCTACATGTCTGAAACTAGTTATAGTCATTCCGCTTTATAAAGGTGGTGAAATGAATGATCCATCAAACTTCCGGCCTATATCATTGCTTCCGACAATCTCAAAAATAATTGATACACTGGTTGAAAAGAGTATGCTCAACTTCTTAAGTAACCATAACATACTATGCGAATATCAATATGGATTCCAAAGACAGAAACATAGGCGATGCAATCTTCTCTTTTCTGGAAGATGTATATATTGGTTTAAATAATAAAGAATCTATTGGGGCAGTATTTTGTGATTTCTCAAAAGCGTTCGACTCCGTGAACCATGACGTCAGGAAGAAATTTCAAAAATCAAAGGCCTCCAAACCCTGAAAATATTGTCATATTGGTATTTTTTTTGTCTGCAGCTTTTCAAATCATGAAATTTGTTGAACTGATTATGACATTTGCGTATTGTAATAGTATTGATGAAATTATTTTCTTGAATTAATCAAAACTGATTTCGGTGCATTTCATTAGTTTGGGCTTCCATTGTCTAATATGATATAAATTGATTTTAAATGCCTAAAAGAATCTGCGAAAAATTTAAAAAAAGAGATAGCTGAAAAATAACAATTATATTAAGCAAAAAAAAAGAAAAAACAATGAAATAAAATACAAGCAACAACCAAAAAATCGAAAAGGAAGTTCAACTATTAAGACGAGATGAAAATTAAAAAAATATCAACAAGAAATGAAAATTAAAAGACTCCAAACCAAGTTACTTCACGAGGCAGAAGAATTCAGGTGGAAAATCAGAGAACAGCTAGATTGAGAACCAGTTACAATATCTAACATCAGCAGTGACGAACGAAGATACATGAACGGGCTATGTAGAGACAAAACCATCAAGATCTTACCTGCAGATGAGGGAAACAATACTGTTGTGATGGATACTGATCTCTACGAACAGAAGACCGAAGAGGTGCTTCAGAAAGGAAAATACATGAAGTTCGTAATGGATCCTACTGCATCATCAATTAGAAGAAAGTTGTACCAGACGTTAAAAAACCATCAAATCTATTTTTTTGAAAAAGAGAGATCATCGCTAACATCGCACCACAGTAAGCCCTCTCACTTGTATGGACTACCCAAAATCCACTTGTTCCGCTCAGACCCATTATTACCTCCAGAATTGTCCAGATTAAACCACTGCAAGAAAAAACATCATCCTTTGTGAAAAATTCAAGGCAGTTTGTTGAACTACTAGGGGAAAGCTGACGTGGAAAGCCTCTACACCAACGTCTCTGTCGAAGAAGCACTTCAAATCGTACAAAGGAAGCTATCCGAAAATGGGGACATGAAAGATAGAATAAACTTACCGATACAAGTAATCATGGAATTACTAGGATACTGTGTACGAAACTGTTACTTCCAACTGAATGACGAATTCTTTACGCGAGATGATGGACTGCCAATGGGATCGCCACTTTCACCGGTTATAGCCAATATATATGGAGTGGTTTGAAACTCTGGCCAATGAAGAAGCCCACAAGAAGCCTCGAGTCTTGTTGATATACGTGAACGACACCTTCATAATATGGAACCATGGAAATGCAGAACTAGACACCTTCCTGAAGCACATCAACAACGTAAGTTCTTCCATCACTTTCACAATGGAGAAGGAAGTACACAACGAATTGCCATTGTTAGACGTATTGGTGAAGACGACCGACACGAAATGAGAAACATCTGTGTATCCCACTCATACAGGACAGTATCTGAACCAGGAATCTAACCACCAACAATCGACTAACAGAGGAATCTGTAAGACTCTACTAGACTTTCGGGCTGTGTAATATAAAGGAAGGTTTCGAAAAGGAACTAGGCATCATCAAAAATGACCTTTAACGAAATGGTTACTCCAAAGTGATGGTGAAACAGGCTTTATCTAGAAGACAATAAGAGCTCCACAAGAAAGAGAAGCCGCCATAACCAGTACTTGAACATCACCACATCAGAGGATTGTCGGAAAGGATAAGAAGGATCGGGTTCAAGTATAACCCGATCTGCTTCAGATCTGAGAACACTATCCGTAGCAGCCTCACAAAACTCAAAGAAGCCGCATATATGTTGTACAACAATGCATTTAGCCAAGCTAGTGTAAAGATACGCAACATATGGAAACCATATGGAACTCGCCAAACGGTCAGCTTCCGCTAAAATCGATGAAGCGAAGAGAGGGATGAGGTGATAGGTGAAAGCACTCGAATGACCTATGACTAGTCAGATCTCGGAATAAGTCCAGTTATCACCCGAAGACGATTGTGGATACTAACAATCGAAACGTCGTGAAGTAACTTGATTTGGATTTTTTCAATTTTCAATTCTTGTTAATAATTTTTTCTAATTTTCATCTCGTGTTAAAAGTTTAATTTTCTTTTTGATTTTTTGGTTGTCGCTTGTATTTTATTTCATTGTAATTTCAGTATTTTTTTGCTTGATATAATTGTTATTTTTCAGCTAATCTCTGTTTAATTTTTCACAGATTTTTTCAGGTATTTCAAATCAATGTATATATCATATTAGACAATGGAAGTCCGAACTAATGAAATGTACCAAGAAACATTGTCAACTACCTTCAAACAAAACTGATTTCTCTAGTGTATCTCTCCGTTCGTTTCTTTGCCCAAGGAATTTTTAATGAGATACAAATTTCATAACGGTGGATTGAACTTTTCCATAATATCAAATATTCCTCTGTTTGCTCTTATACAAGTATTTTCCAGCTTCACTTCAATTTCTATTGACGTCAATCCTGGTGTAAAAATAAATCACATTAGTAGTTGTTCCCGTCAGCCTGATTAGTAGCAAAAGTTGTTCAATTTCGACAAAGTTCACCAAAAGGAAACAAGAAATTCGTTTGAATGCGTCTGTAGGCTACATCTCCTAATGAGCTTGGATCGGTTTCATTGATTTTTGGAAAGGTATGTCGCAAAAAGGGGAAATGACTTTGATATTTCGTGTGATTCAGTTAGTGATTTATTGTTAAGGAAGTTGCACAGATTGAGCATTCTAGTTGAAACAGTATAATATGAAAAAAAAAACCTAAAACGACATTTGTGAATTGAAAAAAAAATTAATAAAAATGTAAAAATATATGTAGAAATATGTAAAAATACACCACTTTCAATTTAGTTGGAAAAGAAGTTCTGCAAAATTAGATTGTAATAAAGACGAGATTCAAAAATATGTGGCTTGGAACGAAAACATGTAGATTATTTTATGTATTTTTTTTCATTATTTTGGATATCAAATATATACTTGTAGATGAAATAGAAACTAATATCATATATAGGTTTCTCTATCCTTCCATTATTTTTTTAAATAATTGTCTTGAAATTCAGGTGTGACTTACTTTGTCTCAAAACTACCAAATTTTCATTGGCTGTTTCGTTCCACAAAAATATGAATAATTAATTACATGAACCCAGATGATATCAGAACTCTAAAGCTGTGCATCTATGATTCTGTAGTAGACAGAACAATAACTGCTTCCCTAGTGGGAACAGAGAAATATGTCTCAAATGAATATAATAGGGAGTAATGGAAATTGTCGAAAAAAAGCACTTTTCCCAAATATCAGAACTGCAATACACTTCTTGACCTGCGTTTCACTAACAAAGTCGGAGGTTTTAGAAGATGGATTTATTCTACACCAGAGGTTCCAGTATTACTATTCATTTATATGTTGAAATAAAAATAGTTATCGATGTGCTGAGTGTTCAGTAAATGTATTTTACCAATGTTTTATTTTTTCAAATAAAATAATCCATATATTTTTACCCGTTTCATTAAAACATTTTCTCTCAAAATACGAGGTTGTTTGAGAGGTTGTTTGTATCGAATAGCTTGAGGGCTAAGATAAAACACCCAATATTTCCTTGTCCATCATAGAAAATGAGAATTGTTTACAGCAAATATCCTCAAGAAGAGTGTATCTTCATTTTATATTCATGATTTTCCCAAGTGACGATTTTTCAATACAGGGACTACTTGATTATCATCGCAAATGTTTCTAATTCTTCAAGAAAGTAAGAAAAACAATTGAGTCAAAGTATTATTGTTTTGTTATTTGATGCTAGAGGATAAATACATTTATACATTTCCGGAAGGACTGCAATTCCCCAAGACTTCATTCCCTTATATTTCTATTATACGTCTCTACGGTTGTCTCTGTAAGAAATCAACGACACTGGAAAAACAGGATCAGATGATTTTTCCACTCTATTGGAAGATTCTTTGAATATTTCTTGCGAACTCGTACATTTCGAAATCTTTCGATTTGCCTGTTTTTTCTGTTACTGCTTTGATTTAACGACTTTTTCGTTCATTTTCGATAGAAATCAAGTAGTCGAAGCCTACATTTTGTGAAAGCACATATTATAGACTATTCTGATAACGCCTTGTTTAAAGAACATTCCTTCCAAAAAAAACTGCGAAAAACGTGATCCTGTTTTGGTTACCTCTTCATGAGAAATGGGCATGTGTGAAATTATAAAAAATTCATCGTACGTTAGGAGATTAACCACCCGGTTATAACCCAACAACATCACACATTTCAGAGAATAACTGTTTCGAAAGAAGACAGAAGGATGGTGGTCTATATATCAATATTCGTGGTTTGAGTATCTGTCGATCTCATAGAAGGCATATTCGCGTGAAAAGTCGTTATTGCCATTTTTTCAATGGAATAAAAATCAAACGTTTCTTTGAAAGTTTATTGTTGAATTAGTTCAAGCTTCGATTGTATTCTTTTTTGCCACATCTCAAAAGTATAAAACCATAAAATTGCAATGGAGAAGAAATCGTAAGATAAAACCAGAGTCCAAAAACTGTGGTACAACCTCATACAGTGGTGCTAGGTTTAACCACGAGTGCGTTGTTCGATGAAAATTGCCTTAAAGGATATCCGTCTTCGTACTTATATACATACTTATTCTGGGGATTATTCTACATCAAGTATTTTATCAAACAGTGTTTTATTATTATTATTTGAACGAATAAGATTGATCACATATATCATCGGTAATTAGTTATAAGCGTGCGATGAAAGTTACACTGATAGATAATAGTACTTCTAATCGATAGTCAGGTTTTCGGATACCTATGTTAGGCATCGCACGTTGAAAAGTGAAACCTCGTTAAACTTCAGTTCGCACAAGCTTTGACTCCTCAGATTTCCGTTACTTAGATCCTGCTGTCGATATAAAACCGCATTACTAAACTTTTTTTTTTCAAATCCCACTAACTAATTTCAATTATTTATTTTTGTTTCAGGTGAGTCATTTGCAGTTTTGTGAACCTAACATTGGCAAGTATTCTTCAATTTCTCATATCACCGAAAAATATCGAAATTCAGAAATACACGAGTTTTTCAATGTTTTCCAAAATATGATTCGTAACGGTATTCAACACAGCAAAATGCTAAAATTTGAATGAAAAATCTGCACATATAAACTTGTTATAATCATTATTCTTTTGCGTGTAGCATCAGTAAGGCCTAGAAAGCAAGTTATTCGAACATTTTGTAGGTTAGGGAACCCACGATTAATTGGATATGTTTCAGTAACATCGTCTTGATTTCTCTCGATCCCAATATTGTGTAAGCCAGGCTTCACCTTGATGTAATTAACAATTAAATCTTGATTTGATATTACTTGTTGACACGCACATTCCACGAAATCATGCAGAATAAGGATCATCTTTCCGAATTATAAATTATCAATACAAAATTTAATACAAATGCAGAAATACTTATCATTTCAGTTATCCAAATAGTTCTCATGTTTATGTATGGTTATATTATTGACTCGATTTACCACCCACATAAAAATCCTACTCATTATCTCACTACTAATCACTAGAAAGTCCCTGCGTTGGTTTATTTAATATGCCATAACATTCTGGTAATCAAACTGGATGAAACTTTAGTTTGATGTTGGCCTAAGGCCCTAAAGATGCAGGTGTTCAAACAAGAGAGAAATTTTAGTAAATATTTGAAAAGAGAGAAAATTAGAAGTAATATCTTCTGGAAGAGATCGTGTTTTATCACCAAATTTACAGGAAAGAAGAACATGTAATTCATCACAACAATATTTTTAAACATTTCAGATACCCAAATTTGAGAAATGCAAACAAATAATTAAAGGACGCCTGGTATTCTCGGATAGATAATTTTATGTGGAATGCGGAGGCTAAAAATGAAAGTAACATTTAAAGCACCCTGTTTTGAAAATACATATTTTAAGTGTGGTTACTGTCGTTTCTTTAATTCAAAATGTAGTTGTTTTTTGAATTTTTTACGGGAAAATATAGCAAGCTGTACATCTGAAAGAACTAATTTTGAAATGTGGCGTTCCTGGTTCCATATAACTTTCATTTAAGACTTCTTTATATCTATTAGCAATATTGAGCAAATATGCACTTTTGGGACACCCAGTATAAGCTTATTCAAATGAAATTTTGGAATTCAGGATATTTGACAAAACCTAAATTTGCTAAGTTCATTTTTTTTTGAATTCATTTATAAGGTAAACAAAAATCTTGTTGTCTTTTTCCATACCTGTTTCAACCGAAGTTTCATCTCCGTAAAACCAACAGCCTTTTTCTCGAATTGGTGATGCCTTTTTGTAATGAAAAGTCACTCAAACGTGAACAAAATGATAGGAAATTGGCAAATTTTGTTTTTTTCAAATATCTTAACTATCTCTCATCGTTTCTGATTTTCCTATTTTGGCCCTCCTTATTTTAAAGAAAGTGTATACTTTGACAGCAAAATAAAACATTCTTCAAATTCAACAATGAAATTGTAAAAGAAAATTTGCGGCAAAGTGACTACAAACGACAAAATATTTTCAGTTTTCAAAAAATTATCACACACATTTTTGTCATCGGGAGATGATTTGTTTATGTTTAAAGGAAAAAATACCCTAAACATTTTGCAATAGACGTTTCTTTCGTTCATTTTTCGAAATAATAGTATACCTGCTATAGTCGGCAGCCTCATTGCCTTCCATGCCAGTATGGCCAGGAACAGAGACAATCTGTTAAGTCTTCCTATCGAGGAGAGTCGTTTTTGGCAATTTGCTACCAACTTAGACGTTGCTCGGTAGGAGCCAAGAGCTTCAAACGCCGCTTGGCTGTCCGATAATATTTTTATTGACTTGTGTATGAGGTTGGATTCTTCCATACATACATTTCATACAGGTGCATAGGTTCCTAGGCAGGTTGATATGTCTGTCCTGGGTCTGCGACTGAAAACACCTGCACCAGAAATGGAAGGTGTTTTTGATCCATCTGTAAACCAAAAACTATCTGTTCCATAGTTAAGAAGCTTACCAAATGAAGACTTGAGAAAGAAAGATTGAGAGAAAAACCATAGGAAAGACTAAACTATTAGAGACGGAAAAATTCTAAAAGTTAGAAAGTGGAGAGATTTGTATAAAATGAATTGATATTTCGAAATTAAATTCGAGACATTTATATCTTGCAACGTTTCTACACGGTGAGATCTGGTGAATGCTTGCCGGAAAAGAGATACTTTTCCGATTAATGTCACGATGGACATTGAATTATATCCCTAGATGCTTTTCGTTCGTGTTTCGAAATATTTATTTTCTTGATATGTCTGTATCTCATCTCGACAGTCATTGGACTGATTTTTGTTACAGGAAAGAGAGAAAGAAACTCAGAATAGAAGAAAAGACATACTTGTGAAAAGAAAAAGATCTACAATAGAGGAACGAAAAATATCAGCTGGTTAATGGGAAAACAGATTTCAACAGATAATACCTAGATTAGGCCAGGAATGGATAGCACTGATGTTGATGACCATTCAATAGCTGAGAAGAGTTTTCTGTATAAGAAAATTTCACCTGTGAACAGTCGGTATCAAACTGTGATTTCCCAACAGTTATCGCATATCTTCATCGACAAACTGTGAATAAATCATTAACTCGAATTTAATTGTATTGCCTNCTATTCCCACACTAGAATCCACAATGTTGGAAATTACTTTTTGACAGCGTCTAGTCAGGAGAATTTTGAAACAGCTCAATATAAACAAGGCTTCTGGCCCTGATGAAGTGCCCGTCATCGTACTTAAAAAGTGCGCAAATGAACTCGCCCCAATATTTTGCAGACTTTTCAATCTGTCTTACAAGAAAGGGGTTTCTCCTTCTTGTTGGAAGATTGCTCGCGTTCAGTCCATTCTCAAAAAGGACAAGAAAAATCTTCCAAATAAATATAGATCAGTCGCTTTGCTATCAGTGATATCAAAAATCATGGAGAAACTCGTAAATCACCATATCCTCAAATATTTGGAAGGCTTCAACATCTTGAGCGATCATCAATATTTATTGTATGTCACCCATATTTGGAATAACGCAATCGAGAAACATGAAGAATCAAGAGCTATTGCGCTTGATATTTCTAAGGCCATCGACCGTGTGAGGCATGAGGGTTTGCTGGCCACGCTTCGATGCTATGGCTTGTCGGATCATTTTTGTGTATGGCTCTTCTATTCAGCTTCCTGAAAGAAAGTACCCCGCAAGTGCCCGTCGACGGATATCTCTCGAATACTTTCACCATCATCGCTGGTGTTCCCCAGGGATCCATATTGTCTCCAACCCTCTTTTAATTGTATATCAACTACTTATTGGGAAAAACCGAGTATCCAATATATTGCTTTGCTGATGACAGCATATTTATCTTGTCATTCCAGTTGGATTCCAGGATATCGGTTACGGAGGCGCATCTTCACCGGCAGCAGGAGGTTGCATATCTTAATGGGATTCTAGAAGTGATTTCGAATTGGGGTGAAAGTAACCAGGTTCAATTCAATGCTACAAAAACCCGGGATCGGTTTTCTCCAAGAAATTAAATGTCTCCGAACCGGATATAATAGTGTCAGGTCAGACAATTCCGCTTTCTGCTTCATAAGTTTGTTGGGGGTTGAAATGGACACCAATATGTCTTGGCACAGTCATGTCGCTGGAATTGCAAAGGCTGCTTGTCAAAATCTTGGAACACTATTTCGAACCAGAAAACTGTACACACCTCTGCAACTTTTGATCGTTTATAAAGCTCAGATCAGACCTTCTTTGGAGTATTGTTCTCATGTATGAAGCTCTGCCCTCAAACATACCCTGAAGTTGCTGGATTCCATCCAGAAAAGAGTCATCCGCCTGATTGGAGACGCGAACATCACGTGCGACCTTGACAGCCAGGAACATAGAAGAAAGGTTGGAGATTTGTCTCTCTTCTATAGATACTTTCATGGAAAGTGTGCAAGTGACTTGGCACATTTGATCCCACCAAGACTGGTACATATCAGAAATACGCGATGGACTGTGGCTGCTCATTCCTTTGAGGTTCAACTCAGTACATCTCAAACTTCATTGTTTAAAAACTCTTTCATCTGAAGAACTGCATGTGATAAACTTTCTGAGAACGTTTCTCGTATTGGATTCAATCTCCAGCGATTCAAATCCAATGTGAATCACTACTGTCGCACAGGCACCGCTCTGAGAACGCTTTAAGGATTTCCCTATAGTGCTTGTAATTTGTCTTAAAAGAAATGTGTTGAATAAACTGTTTTTTGAGCTTTTTTTTCATTATATGATCATTATAAAGGGTTAGAAACCTCCCAAATCTGTTACAATAGCTACAATGTAGGTTTTGAGATGATTCAATTTAATTGACATAAATGGACACTGTTATGCAAACATCATCTAATCCACAGTAAACAATTTCTGAGATAATCGAGTTTGAAGTTCAAGACAAAGAAAAAAAAATGTTTTGCGAAGAATATCCAAGTATTTATTCAAATTAAGTTGAACAGAAACAAAAGTAAACTCATGTATTTGTTTTCATGAACAAAAACTGCCAAATTTGACAAAAACAATCATCAAAAGCGGTTTAGATCATTTTCGAAAACTATATAGGATCCCAACACTCGAAATGAGACGAAAATGAGCCATGTATAAGAAATTACCCAAAATTACTTTTTTTTACAATTAAAATTAGCAATCTTTTAGCAAACTGTCATCAATTTCGAAATCCAAATTGTTTCCGAGTCCTTCTACATCATCTTCAAATTTTGCCCTGGATTTGACTTCAGAAAGTCGTAAAAGGTTTCAGCATCTTTAGGAATTATCTTCATTATATCTTTCAAATCTTAAATTTTTTCTGTGGATAAAGGATAAAGGTTTGCCATCCGGCCACACTAATGGAAGCTTTACTTCTTCTGGTATAGGTTTGTGACCTTTTGCTTTTTTATCTATATTCACTTGGGTCTAAGCTTCGTCTGTTGTATAACTTTTGATAAACAAAACCACCGGCTGATCTTTCTTCTGTTTGTTATTGCTTTTTGTAAATTTATTACTGAAACCATCTTCTCATTTTATTCACGATGAATTTATTTCTGTTTCTGCATGTGTTAATGATATCGATATAATCTTGATCTGTGTAAACTCTTTGATGGCTTTTTAATGCATATTCTACATCACCAAAATGTGAATCGTTTGGTAAAAATGAATGACCAGACAGTAAAAATTTTAACTGATTTTTTTCCAAAGAAGGGTGATTTTGGAGACTATATATCAACATTAAAACTAGCTTTATACTTCTGTTCTGGCCACCACACAAATCTGACCATAAATTTAGTTTAGCTACTGGAGCTTTAACATTTTCCATGACAAATTTTCGAAGGCAGAAGCCAACTCCTTGGGTTCCTCTGCCAGCTTTATGTTCCAATCACATATTGAAAATTCTCTTTTCTTTGCTTCCCACAGAATGCCCAAATTATAAAAATTCAATTGTCTCTTCTAGTAAACAATACCTGTCAGTAGTTTTAGAAACGGATGCGTCTTTTGCAAATCAAACGTTAATGTATCTACAGTATCATCTTCTTGGGACAATTTCAAAATCTCATTCATTTGTTCACGCAATTCTGCTGCAGTCTTCAGGTGATTGTCATGCTCCTCTTGTATTTTTTCTCTATTCAAGTTGCTGGAACTGTTGAGCTGTTAAGATTTGTATACATCCCACGTTTTACATGTGTCTTTATGCGGTGTTTCAAATCTCAACTTGAAGTTTTTATAAAATATATCTTTATATTTGGATAGACTCACAGGATTGTCGGTTTATTCCTGATATAGTCAATACATTTTTTTTAATTCAAATTAGGACTCAAAAACTTGGACGTAGTTGTTTCTCTGCAATAATGAAATATATAACATGATTGATAACATTTTGAATGCGCATTTGATCGACAGCATTTCGTCCCCCACTTTTAATGCCTCTCTTATTTTTTAAGGTGGGTGATTTTTCAAAAATAGTCTATCCTACACCAGTGGGTTAGATCATTTTTGCTTACTTTGTATACCACACTATTCATGATTTGTGGGTTAGGATATTGTTTCATAGATGGCCCTAGAATCGCATATCGGGTCAAATCATTTTTGCTTGCTGTAGGCCATTTTTCGAAGAATTTTATGAATGTGTGACATACGCCATTTTTCTATAACGCCGTCCAAATAAGGCTCCATTTTCCAAAAAAATAACTGAAAAGTCTACCATGCCCAGTAGGTATCATTTAACACAGTCACGTTAGCAATTACTGCTCCTTCGAGTAAATAATAATAAAACAACTAATGGTTGGATTGTATATCATAGGTTATTTATAGCCTTTGAATAAGTAAGAATAATTAATTTCTCATGTATTTATATACCACGGTCAGACAATGCAATTAAATAACTTGATTCGTTCACAATTTGCCGATGAAGACCTGAACGGCTGGGTTGGCTCACAATAATTTATGAACAAACATTGATGAAAAACTATATGCATTTTCCAAAGGTAATAGAGTGGAAGTATTAATTTACTGATTGAATGGTATTACCAAAAATTGAAAGTGACAATAATTATCAATAAAATTTGGTCAATAATTCTTGAAAAACGACACATATAACGTTAATACCCATAAACTGAATAGGTTCATATCAAGAATTCAAGGAGGACGTCCAAACAGGTTTGACAAATTAATCCACCAGAAGAGTGGAATATTAAAAATTCATCTTCATCAATTGAGAAGTTTTCAATCATCTCAGGGCGATTTATTCTTAAAACTATTTTTTGCGTATAGTTCTCAGCTGAACAACTGCTGATTACGAACATAGATTGGGAAATCTTCATTCATTGAGTAACTTGAAAGCAGGAAGTTCATGTAAATTCTGCAGAACAAATAAGCTTCTGAACTAATTATTTTTATTTTCGATCCTCGTAAGTGAATCATGGTGAGATTATACTATTCTGTAATCTCACATCTGATAGCTAAACTGAATTGCCAGAAAAACAGATTCGAAATTGTTAAATTTTAGTAGATTGTCATTTGGAAGATATCTCGAAGGTATGTGGAAACTTTCTCTCTTTATTTGAACTCTGAACTATTTTTCATAGCCTAAATTCACTGCTTTGAAAAAATACTTATAGTTTTTCTAAGTAATTGTTACATTCAGAATATCAATTACTAGAATCTGTGAGTGAGATCGACAGAAAAGTCTTTATCTATTGAAAACGCTTTTCTAAAAACTAAAACTGTCATCTAGTGTTTCAGTCACCTCCTCAGGATGCTAAATTGGTTAGTAAAACACGCTTCGAAAGACAGCTTTTTTGTTCTGGTGTAGGTAAATTGTTCCGCGGCGATCTGTTGTGAAGCCAAACTCGTCATCTCGAAGTATTAGAGGTCCAAGACTTACTTCGTTTACAAGTCTTTTTGGTCTGAAATTCTCTTTATAAGGAGAAGGATGTAACATTAATTTTTTTCACTTTTTATTTTACATTATTTGCGATGCAGAGAAACTTTTTTTGCCAATTTCAATTTGTAGATTGCAACATACCAGTCATTAAAAAATTTCTATTTTATATTTTCACAGATCTGGGGATTCTTCTGAGCAGTCTAGAGTAGTGTACCTATTCAAAGTCCATATTGTTTATTATGATTATTTTAATTAATGTTACGGTTAGGTATACAAATAGGCGTAATCTAGTTCTGTCCTTCTTTTGTTCAGTAATGATGTATAGAGAGAGATATCTTTAGTAATGCCATTTTCAGAATCTATTTTATTAGGTGATTAGATTAGATTGTCGAGGAGCTAGCCCATGGCCTGATTCACTGCGATTTTTTCAGATCTATTGTGATGCTCCTTGGTTGTTAGAACTCATTGTCTAGCTTTGATGATACTCCATAGCCATGACACTATGTTTCCTGAGTTGACTATGCCCCGTTAGAAGACCCATCACTACCCTTACAACCTTACGTTGTTGGTTTATCAGGTCTTCCGTGACTCTGGGCGATAGTTTCTTTATGAACTCTTCCGACAGCCTCATTGCTGGGAGCTTCTTTTACCAATCTATCGATTCGGCTTGCATCCATGAATTTATGGATGTCTTTATACATACTTTCGCTATCCCGCAGAAGAGGTTTGGGCCGATCATAGCTTTGAATGCGCCTTCACGGGCTAGAACATTGGCCTTCTCATTGCCCTTGTGACCCTCATGTCCGGTACCCAAGCTAGAGTGATCCTATTTTGGGTACTTAGCTCTTTGAGTGCGCTCAGACAGCTTCCTACCAGTCTTGAGAAGACTTGGAATGAACTAAGTGCCTTAATTGCCGCCTGGCTGTCGGAGAAAATGGCAATTTTTTTTGTGGCCTTCTTCCTGTTTATTTTCCCTATACAGTGTTCGATGGCCGCTACTTCTGCCTGGAACAGTTGCATTATGTGTCTTTGCTCTGCTTCTGTATATATCGGCTCCCACTCCTTTTTGGGTCTTTGAGTCATCTGTATACCAAGTTTCATCCGCTTTTCCCGGTGAGACGTTTTGCCAGTCCTCTCTATTTGGTATGATGATTTTGAAATCTTGTTTCAAGTATTCTGCACCATATAACTGGCTGATTGGGATTTGCCCCTGCATTAGCCTGTGTGTCACCAGTCGAGCTCCGCTTTGTATGTAGATGTGCAATGGTGGGGGTCCGAGTAGTCAAAAAACTAATATCTGCTAAAAAATTTACCCCTTTCAATTCGTTAAATCCATACTTCAATTTTGTAACAGTTCATCAGTAATATTTATTTTGGTTAAATTGTCATGCCATTTCAATACCGAGTGGTTCTGCTTCTTTTCTGGTACTTTTCTAGGTTCTGAATATAAAAGTACGTCAAAAATTTTAGGTAGGTAGCTGATGTTTTAATGGAGTTACAGGGTGCGACTTTGCGATAATCAAAAAAATCAAAAATTAATTCTACTTATTTTCTTCATGTGCAGACAATTTTGAATTCCTCCCTTTCCGTTTACGGTATTTCGCTTTTCGAGCTCAGCTCCGTTCGATACTACTTTTAACAAGTAATGAAAAACATAATCAACATTTCCACATATCAATGTCAGTAGACCCCAATTCTGAATTACTCTAACTGATAGAAACTCATTTTCTCGTTAGCGAAATAGGTTTCATTAAAAATAGACAGGGCTCATTGCAAGACTGCGGGTCTGTTTTGTTTTAACAGAAATCACGGACAATAAAAAACTCTCAATAATCACGCTGAAGTATTTCCCTACGCCTCTGTACTGTCATCTAATAGACGGCGCACCGATAGAAGTGAACGTGAAATAGGTGGCATACCTTCCAGGGGCAATACTGTAGCGTGATCTTTCGGAGGCGAGTCGAAACAAAATACGCAACCGCGCTGTCTGAACATTCGACAATCGTCATCCCTTCTCCTTTTAACACCGCACTTGCTGTTAGATTGTCTTTCCGTGTGTTTTGAACCGGCGGATTCTCCCGGAGTTTTTACGTACTTTCCGGACAAATATTTTGGATTTAGTGTTGAGTGCCGTGTTTTCGGTGTGCAGTTTTCTTGGTGTTATCACTGCATTGTTTGGCTACTAACTGCTGTCAGTGGATGATTATCTTGACATGAGGAGAATAAGCGGTAAGATTTTCAATTCAGATGAGTAATTTAAGGATTTGAGTGAAAGATTTTCTTGGATAAAGGCGTACATCTTCACTTTCTGATTAAATTAGATAACGCAGAGGATTCGAGTTAATTAAAGCAACGGGAGAAGTTTAAATGGCAATTTTTTTTGTGGCCTTCTTCCTGTTTATTTTCCCTATACAGTGTTCGATGGCCGCTACTTCTGCCTGGAACAGTTGCATTATGTGTTTTTGCTCTGCTTCTGTATATATCGGCTCCCACTCCTTTTTGGGTCTTTGAGTCATCTGTATACCAAGTTTCTTCCGCTTTTCCCGGTGAGACGTTTTGCCAGTCCTCTCTAAATGGTATGATGATTTTGAAATCTTGTTTCAAGTATTCTGCACCATATAACTGGCTGATTGGGATTTGCCCCTGCATTAGCCTGTGTGTCACCAGTCGAGCTCCGCTTTGTATGTAGATGTGCAATGGTGGGGGTCCGAGTAGGACCTCAAGTGCTGCAGTTTGGGTCGTTCTCATGGCTCCCACGACACTTAGGTGAGAGAATGGTTTGAATTTTGAACTGATACCGATTCTATGTGTGAAAGATGAAGTTTTGAAAGGTTCTTTCTGTGCTTGGCTTCGTATAGAGAACACTTAGTGGTGATTTAAATGAAATTTTTGATAATGACCAATCCATATCACTTCCAACTGTTAATGTTTTTATAGATATGAATTCAAAATTGGATTATATAAATTCATATTTTGAATTTGTTAATTGTAAGTAACCGTTGAGTCAATAGGATTATTTTACAACAGTTTTTTTTATTATAGTTCTGCCAGGCAAAACTGTTGAATCGAAAATCGTTGAATTGTTGAATCGTAGATTAGATCGTAAATCGTTAAAAATCGTAAAAGGCATTCGATGATAAAACGCATACGAACCACTACTAACATAAAAATCAAAAATGAATTGGACATAAGGAGGAGATCGTCGTGGATGTGTCTGGCTGTACTGTAAGAAAAATAAATCTGAGGTGGCTACTGCTGGAGACTGCCGGAATTCCTGATATCAAGAATTAGAGAAGTCTATTTGGAAGATCACAAATCATCACACTTGAGTTTCCTTGATGATTTGTAGAAAAAGGATGTCTATCAGAAGTTGAAAGGTTCAGTGCATTAAACCCCAAGAAAGAGTAGAATATTTCCAAATATTTTGACACTCTGATTTACTGATTCAGTGACCATTTATTCTCAACACTAATTCAACATCGTTTTGGTAATAAAATCATTTCAAAGTGCGAAACCCTATTAAAGTTCTCGAGTGAACCTTATTTCTTGTTTTATTGGTATTCTGGCGTCTCCTATTCCAAAGTAACAAAGTTGGTATTCAGTGACAAGTGTTGAAAAGGGGTGCACTATTTTTAAAAATTTCTGTAGATGGAGCTTTCAATTTGATAACCCTTTTCGGTACTTATAATTGAACTTCTATAAAAGAACAAGAACCGACCTGTGCTCTTGCCACCGCAAATCTAGAGCTAGTCGTTTTAACTGGGCACATATGACGCTTTCTTGCTTTCGGTTAAGAAAGGAATAAGGAAACGTTATAGCTCGGAAAAAAGCCTCTATGGAAAACTCCTGCTTTCCGAGTAAAGGTGTTTTAGAAACGGTTGAGATCTGATACTTTAAACGATGTTGTTCATATGGCCTTAACTGTTGTTAGCAAGTAGAGAATGCCATGAACAGTAGAACACTCGGTTGAACTGAATGAGTGAAAAATGTTTTGTTGGATTGTTTTATTGAGAAAGATAAAATGAAATTATTTCATCATATAGTATTATGGGTCACTTATCTATCTGAGTGTCAGAAGTGGGACATGGGGACCCGGAAAAACTCAAGAAATTGTTGGTGTCGATGCTAAAGAGCCTCAACTGAATTTTATAAAAAACAGAAATTGGGTAGATAGTCAGTCATAGTAAACAAATTGACAAGAAAAATGAGTTGTTCGATAATGGGAAGGTCATCGAAGATGCTATCAAGGGTGTGAAGAGTATGAGATTTTTGTTAACTTAATGACTGCCTTATTTCTTACTACATATTATTTTTATAAAGAAGAGGTGAGGATAATTACATTCTAGATGAGTTCGATTGTGAAGATATTTGGCAGATAGAGCCAACGGTACTGTTAAACATTGGATTATGCATGAAGACTTTTAGGCCCTGTTATAACCAACCAAAAGAAAAATCAATACCTAAAGATAGCAAGCTATACATTACAAACGGTTACACTCTTCATATATCTCGAAATAATAGTGAAGGGAATAAATAAAGAAAGCGGCGAAATAATGGAACGGATACCTACTAACAGTAAAACCTACTCAAAATATCAAAAAACATTCAAACGATTCCTACTGAAGATATCAAGGAGCCTTCAAACGACTCCAATGCCTAACGCCAGTGTAACTGGATCGCTAACGTTAGCCCCGTCTCCTTTATTTCTTGCCAGTTACCTAAATACCAACTGGACTCTTCTTCACACATAACTGCACTGGGAAGTCCAGTCCGGTGGATCTGGTACCAGTTACTGCCGACAGACAAAGGCGCCAGTCTGTGGCATCATCTGAATACTCCTTCACACATCCATAAAATACACGAATTCGAACAGATACACGTAACCAAAGATATACAAAGAAACGATTCAGTCAGAACAACTCGAAGGTAGATATCGTAATATTCATTGCTGATTTTCGTAGAACATAGAAAACATGACTCCATAATTAGGTTAGGTTAGGTCCAAAGTGAGTGAGCCAATCCTGGAATATTCTGCCAGAAGTTCATAAATCTTCTTGCCATCCAGGTGTTCAATGTTTGTTCGACAAAGCCTAAAGCGATGCCAATGACAGGTTCTGGTCCGATAAAGCCGCTTGCCTCACCCTCATTTGCAAGGAAGTCGGCAGCCTCATTGCCTTCCATGCCAGTATGGCCAGGAACAGAGACAATCTGTTAAGTCTTCCTATCGAGGAGAGTCGTTTTTGGCAATTTGTAAGAAAAAGATCTACAATAGAGGAACGAAAAATATCAGCTGGTTAATGGGAAAACAGATTTCAACAGATAATACCTAGATTAGGCCAGGAATGGAAAGCACTGATGTTGATGACCATTCAGTAGCTGAGAAGAGTTTTCTGTATAAGAAAATTTCACCTGTGAACAGTCGGTATCAAACTGTGATTTCTCAACAGTTATCGCATATCTTCATCGACAAACTGTGAATAAATCATTAACTCGAATTTAATTGTATTGCCTTATGGTAGTAAAGTATACAAAGTGAATTATCTCAATAAATTGTTTAACTGTAAATATTATAGATAAATCTGCGAAATCCTGACCATTTCATTATCCAATATCAACAGGAAAGTGGGCATCGTGACTGACTCTTGCGAAATATCTGATTTAATGCGGAAACGGTCTCAGCGGCAATAGTTATGCTTATGAAAACAATAACGATAATGAACGAAATACAAATGGAGATATCGTGCCGGGTGTATACCTACGCCATCCTAATGTGTGTTCTTTCTCTATAGAGATACTGTAAGTTGGGTGGGTACACACGACGACTGTTTATAGTTGAACTCTGAATTGATATTTAAATAATAGGAGAAATATAAGTTTGGTATTCATTAAAAATATCGGATAGACTTCTAAGGAAAAGTAATTTTGGAATCCATTATCACCCCTAAATGATTAACCTACCGTTCAAAAGGTAAGATTTTCTATTTATTATTGAAGATAGATTGCGTGAAAGTTATTTTTGAGCATTCAACGTGATTTCGGAACAGACTACTGTAGACACAGATTTCTACAAATGTAAATGAACCCATTTTGTAACCTCTCGCAGTCCTAAACGTCTTTGTTGGTTCAATAGTCTTCGAAGTCGTCTACACACAGTAAAAAGTTGAATGTTCAAAGCTTTTAATAATTTTGTAAATGATGACCTCAAATGGTTGATATCATTTGATATCCCCAAAAATATATAACAACTATCAACATCCGCACTTTGATGTTTTCATATAAGACTATATTCTAATCAGAAGATGTCCTGCACTAGTCTCGTCCAGTCTTTCAACCACCATGCATGGTATTGCCGATTTTATCAAAAACCTTCCGTTTTCCGTTTCTCAGGAATATATTAACTCATAAATAACCCAGTTACGTTGTCCGGATGGGAGTATTGATCATCAATTTTATGAATGTCCCTTGAACCAGTTGTGCGCTACCAAAATCAGTGGAACGGGATCCGATTAGGAAATTGACTTTCATATAAGGACTAATTGAAATAAAACCAAAGAACTGCTAATTAACTGAAGAGTACTAGTGATCCTGCAAATTTCAATATAACTTAATCGGTATTTTCACATGATGAATGACCTGACACAGGAAAAGACGTGAGCAACATATGAAAATATTCAAAACAGAGTATTCGAGATGTTCAATAAATATTGGATGATCATTTGGAAGGGGATCGTTACGCTGATACCCCGTTTTGACGGGGCAAGTGCGTTAGTCTAATTTGAAAATCCTTTTTGATCCTAAATGGGCTGAAGGAATATGTTGGACATATCGTGCTTGAATATTTGGGTATGCGAAAGCTATGTTCAAAGGGGGTGCCGCGCCAGCTCACAAAAGACCGAAAACAACAACTAATTAATCATTCTGAGCAGTGTTTGACATTAACAACGACTATTACATAGCGTTATTGGAGCGTTTGAAGAACGAAATCGCGAAAAACGGCACTATTTGAAGAAAAAGAAAGTGAAGTTGGTGTTTCATCAAGACAATCCAAAGTGTCGTAAATTGATGAAAACGATGGAAAAATAGCATGAATTGGGCTTCGAATGGCTTTCGCGTCCACCGTATTCTCCAGATCTGGCCCCAGCGGCCTTTTCCTGTTCTAACACCTCAAAAGAACAGTTGAAATTTAGCGGCGATGAAGAAGTAACCGTCGAATCTGAGGTTTATTTTGAGGCTAAAGACGAATCGCAATATAAACATGGTATCGAAAAATTGTATGACTGTGTCGGGATTGGTGATAGGCGAATTATTATTTAGACGAACACAGCGTTTATCAACAACAAATTTTATTAACAACAAACCACAACGACAAACAAAACACGAAAAATAAAATTTCAGGGTAACCTCGAGGAATTAACTCTTAAGTCTTTTCTCGATTAGCGAGGAGACTTTAGAGCGGGTTTAGTTTTCGGCGGAAACCCTTGAATAAGAAATAGTTCTCGACCGAAATCTCAGAACAGAATGAATGCATCGGCTAAAAAATGTGTTCGAAGTAACTCTCGAACAATTATCACTGACAAATGGTCGGGTCATGAATATAGTCAAAAAGAATCAACCACTTGGGCCCAAATTCCTTGTCTTAATCTATAAAAGTGTTAATAATGAGTACCTACTCGAAACATCCCAAGTGGTGTTTGTCGTTCTAAATATTCATCTGTTTCTCGGCAATAAACTTTCGTGTCGAGAGAAGAGAGCATATCAATGATATGCGATGAGAAAATACGAAATTGTCAAAACGGTTTCATACAAAACAAATCAACATTAACCGCAATAGGCGATTTTTGTACAAACATATATGACTCTCTCAATGATAAACACAATCCCATTGCACTTTACTTTGACCTGACTAGAGCATTCGATACAGTTGACCATAATCTTTTATTGGATAAGCTGTATCGGATTCGTGTACGAGAAGTCGCAAATGAATGGCTTGCATCTTATCTCAGAGAAAGACAACACATTGTAGTATTAGGTGGAAATAGATCAACAGAAAAAATTGTAAATACTGGTGTCCCTCAAGGATCAATCTTGGGACCTGTTCTCTTTATAATTTTTATCAATGATATGATGTACTCATGTCCCAATTCTGGAAAAATTGTCATGTATGCTGATGACACTAATATTCTCATATCAGATAATGAATTAAAAAATGATGTTACCAGAGCAAGCATTTGTGGCAATGATTTTCATAAATGGTGCTCGTTCAATGGACTATTAGTTAATCTACAAAAAACATTCTTTATGGTATTCCCAACAAAAAATATAAATCGTGATATGAATTTTTTAATACGAGTGAATCATAAATCAATAGAACAGGTAGATTTCATTAAATTTCTGGGTATCAAAATAGACAAAAAAAATGACATGGGAACCTCATGTTAATGATCTAACAAATAAATTGAGTACAGTCAACTCAGACAACTTAAACTAGCGTACTTTGGACTTGTACAATCTACTTTGAGCTACGGATTGATTTTTTGGGGAAATTCAGTACATATGAATAAAGTCTTCATCATCCAAAAGAAAATAATTAGATGTATGGCTGGTGTAGCTCGTGGAACCTCTTGTAGAAACATATTCAAACGACTCTCAATTCTAACATTCCCTTCACTTTACATTCTTTTGATTATCATCAATGTCAAAAAAGAAGAAAATAACCTGAGTATAAGATGTGATTTACACAAATACAATACGAGAAATAGTGAGAGCATCCACCAGCCATACTCAAGATTGAGCATTGGTCAGGATTCTCACATATACCAAGGAATCAGGTGCTATAACCGACTTATGAATATATTTTCGCACTTAGACTCAGCGAGTGCAAATGTGTTGAAGGATAATCTGACTCATTATCTAATAAATCAATCATTTTACTCCATTGAAGAGTTTTTAGACGCTACATTGTAGAGAATTTTAATCTAATTGTTTGTATATTTTGACTAGTCCGATAAGTGTTTTGCGTGTATATAATATGTATTCTCTTGTATGTATATGTAAATTCTTCAGTGATGAATAAATACATTCTAATTCTAATAGGTTTCTAGAAAAGCTGATCTTTCTTTCACATATCTAATATATTTTTATTCACTACAAGTTCCAGATCAGATTGATGAAACGATTCGCTCACTTCAAATGGCAATTGCAAATGATAAACAACGCTTCACTTCCGATCGTAATGATACTCTCTGAAATCCACCACTGAACTATTTTGCAGCTCCCAAGTCTGAACAAAAGATAAAACATTCTAAAAGAACATTGAAGAGGTAGCAGGAGATTCTGCCTTACAGCTAGAAGACAACGATAACATGCATATTTTAGGTTCTCATATACGAAGAGATGAAATACGTTTCTTGTAAAGTACATGACAAGGTAATTGCCTGAGAGCACATACGCAACGTTCACAGGGTGCTTTCATGGTAATGACGATTGAGTAAAATATGGGTATCTATATGAAAATATTCGACCAGGGTTGTAGTTCGTATAATAGGTAGCGAATATTTTCAATATAAATAAATCACGAGAAATCAAATACTAACACACTAAGTTTTCACATGGCTTTTCTTTCCCTACGCATCTGTACTGTCATCTAATAGACGGCGCGCCGATAGAAGTGAACGTGAAATAGGTGGCATATCTTCCAGGGGCAATACTGTAGCGTGATCTTTCGGAGGCGAGTCGAAACAAAATACGCAACCGCGCTGTCTGAACATTCGACAATCGTCATCCCTTCTCCTTTTAACACCGCACTTGCTGTTAGATTGTCTTTCCGTGTGTTTTGAACCGGCGGATTCTCCCGGAGTTTTTACGTACTTTCCGGACAAATATTTTGGATTTTGTGTTGAGTGTCGTGTTTTCGGTGTGCTGTTTTCTTGGTGTTATCACTGCATTGTTTGGCTACTAACTGCTATCGGTGGATGATTGTCTTGTCATGAGGAGAATAAGCGGTAAGATTTTCAATTCGGATGAGTAATTTAAGGATTTGAATGAAATATTTTCTTGGGTGAAGGCGTACATCTTCACTTTCTGATTAAATTAGATAACGCAGAGGATTCGAGTTAATTAAAGCAACGGGAGAAGTTTTTGACAAAAATCTAATTGAATTATTTAGATGATTTTTTGAATACAAGAAGATTTGGATGTATTTCGATGAGTTGATTCTTGTTGAAAATTCTTTGAATAAATCTGAAACAATGCGTTTCTGACTAGGACGGGTGTTAAAAAAGATTAGAATAACAATATTATTTATTTTGACGTTTAAACTGTTTACAACAAACTGGCGCCATCTGGTGACCGGTCACCTATTTTATTTAATAAAAATGAATGAAGGTCGAGTACCATCCAAAGTCTTTCTTTGATAGTGTTTTCCAAGGATAATTTGAATAAAAAATATATGAAATGGTATAAATAACTTCTTACTGAACGTCAGTTATTGAAAAATAAATTATGACAAACTGATAGACTGATGAAAACCATATATTTCGAATCTAGATTTTTCATAATTTAGCTTGCCATCCAAGTACATTACCCACCGTAGGTATACAATTTATCTGGCTGACAGGCTTTCAAGAAATACATTTCCATAATTCAACAATTGTTAACTTATACATGGTTTAACTAAATGTCATCTCCGAAGGGCATTTTTTTAATACAAAATGACGTCAATAGAATTGTTTGCATTTGTGCAGAATTTATTGAGCATCGATTTTCAAAATTGAAAAAACGTTCGGTTCTGCGATTCTCTGATCTCTACCTGTATGCCCCTATTTTTGTCTGTAGGTAAATACCTACGATATATTTTTTTTTACGTTTTCCGAATCACTAACAGAGAAAAAATTTTTTTTCTAGATTTCTTATCTTCACCTGGAGGAATTGCTCTGAATTCTTTGACATTCTTCACATACAACTTCTTTTAGAAGTTCGAGGTGAAGTAGTTTTAGATATCATTGCATTGGCCTTTTTTAATAATTTTCCACTGTACAGGGTACCGAGTGGAAGCGTGGCATATTTAAGGACTTTTTTAAAGAAATCTAATTGAATGACCTATTGAACTTCCTATATTTCATTTTACATTTCATTTCCTTCAAACTAAGTATAGCTGCTAATACTTAAAAAACCAATTTCGAACATAATTGTATTCTTCTTAGAAGAAGAATTTTATGATTTGAAAAGTAATTGGATTGCGATAATGGAGGATTCAATACTTGGAAACATTACTTTCTTTTTATAAGGGAACGTTTTCAATAATCTTCATACTTATGATGGAGGGCTAGCTCGCATTAGTTTCTAGTTTTAATCTTTCTCTTTGAAGATGATCACTTGGTGATCGAAACACGTGTCGAGGTGTTAAAGATAACGATTTGGTGTTGGGAAAAAACTCCAGTACCTAATATTCAATAATTTTCATGATTTTTTCTTAGTAACAGTTTTTACGTTATCAAGATGAAGTGTCCTGAACGAACAGTTATCACAAAAATCTCTTCTTATAATTTCCCCATAGGGGTTGATCATATGAAGATTTATTGATTTGTTTCGAATTTATATAACTCAGATATTTCAATTTCGTGGTTTCCCCTGAAGAAGTAATGTTGAATATAAAATACTAGTGACCGCCACAGCTGCTCACTGCTGATACTTAATATAAATTCACTCACCGGAAATTTAAGGGCATGGAGAAACAGTGTTGAAAAGGTAACTTTATTTCACGAAAATGCCTTTTTTCCCCGCGGCTAGCGTCCCAGTTGGAATATTTGAAAATCTTTTCTTATTTCACATGTACAACATGAAACGAACCTACATACAAAATTTCAGCCTCCAAAAATATAGTGATACGAAGAAACAACGATGAAAAGGTGAGTTTCATATGTAAACGCACCCCTTTTATCCGCAGTGCGGGGTGCCCCGGTTAGGGCACCTCGGTTGTAATATTCAAAAATCATTTCTTATAGCACATTTACAACATGATACGAACCTATATACAAAGTTGCACGTGGTGATCGAAACACGTATCGAGGTGTTAAAATAACGGTTTGGTGTTGGGGAAAAAACTCCAGTAATATTCATTACTACATGAAAGGTTTCAAACAGTGCATCACAAATCTTTGGATATGTCTATGTTTGGTGGTTTGGTTTTTTTGAGGCTACACAAAAAATATATTAATTTTAATAAATGATCATTCCATTAAGTCATCGATTCAAGAATACAATTTCTTGAATCTGGCGATGCATTGAATCTATTGGAGCCTCTGGAGACACTCTACATTTTGTTTTATAAGAGAGAAGACATTGGTAGATCAAGATCTTCGGATGATGTGGTGCTGCAGGTTTTTCCGGGTTTTCCTGTTTCTTCAAAACTGCAAATGCAATATCCACTGACTACAGGTCCAGGGCAGGGGTCCATTATTGTAATTTATAGTTGTTATTATTGAAAGATAATGAAACATTTTTGAGAATCGCTCAATTTAACATTTATTATATTTGATACACATAGAGAAAAAAAATATTGAGTATTCATTTGAACCGAATACAACAATATACCGATATTTTGAAGTCCTGACTAAAATGATTACATGTATTTATTTGGTTATTTTCAAAATTCAATTTTGAATGAACACAGTGGGAGTACTTACAGCGGGCATTACACATCATATTGCAGACACCCAAATAGTGGCACGTAGCATGAATGCAACGATTCACACGTGTTCCCAATTTCGCCAAAATCACTTGTGAGCGATGAGGCATATGTCCTCTTTTATGAACAGAAGGGAACGAAGCAGTACCTTTGAGGTGATTTTTTTTCTTTTTTTTTTAATCTTAGTTCTCTGAATTGATTTGTATTTCATGATTCATTATGTATTGTAATATATTATATAAACTTCAATCGAAAGAAATCAATATATCAAATTCAATACAGAATGAAATAATTATCACTCAGGTCAAGCAAATATATTTAATATAATTCAAAATGAATCTTTTTTTCTACGTGCTCTGGATGGTTTGCCATTGCAGCTACTATTATTATACCCCTAACACCTTAGATGCAACAAGATGATATTACTGATTGTAATTTCTTGTCTTTCTTGAGAGTGGATTTTCATTCTCATATCAGGAGAGTTATTCATCTAGGAAATATTGATAAACTTATTGAATCACTAACCACTGATTTCCCCAATGCGATTTGTAGAAGTTTATTGGATTTTTTGAAAAAACGTCATCTCTATAATGATACATTTTTCCATTACTATTAGAATCGCCAACTTCTATCACTTGTCACTGTTTTACTTTGTACTTGAAAATACGGACTCCTCCCAAAAGCAACCAATGAATAATTTCATGTCGAACATCCCACTGCTGCGTTTTATACGTACGGTCTGATCACTTTCATAACAGTGTATATTATGACAGAGGTCATGAATCATCTACTCAAACTGGAGGGTTTACATCGCTCTGATGAAAACGCATGGTGTAACAGCAGTCTTAGCAGTATAATGCGATTGATGGGGTTGGTCCGGCTAAAAGGCATCCATTTCAATCGACGCACAGTGTGACTCTAGCTTAAATGAGTTATTCAGTTTCACCAACTTTTGAATGTAGTTGGTCTAATACAGTATTGCATTTTGAAACAATGAGATTTTTGATAATTCAAGAAATATTTTCATTGCATCAATGAGTTTTTATAATACGATATCTTTATGGGTTTTTATAGTGGAAAGTAGTGTAATTCAAAGGGAATGCGATTTTTCGCATTCGATTCCTCTTTAGGTTGTATTTGAAAAAAGCATCTGTGAAGTAATTTTCCGAAAAGGTTTTGATAACTTGTTGTTCTTTCTTTCAATACCAAAACAAACACCGCTCCCATATTCTAGAAATGCAACACTCTCATCGCCGTGCTTTCCACTTTTATTTTTAATCATACATCATTGATTTTTTGAGTACCTAAAACTAAATTAATGGAACTCGTGAAAGTTATTATTTCAACACAGTGAATCATATGGAAGTATACAATGGACTGTTTGGAATGGGACCTTTGTCACTGTTCATAGTTCTCATGTCACAATTTGCGATTTAAAGACATTCAAAAACATCTGAAAATCTAAGTGTCACATATCGGTTCACAAAAATTTCAAATAACGTTTTTCATCAAATGGTCGTTTTTACCAGGCATGTTGAGCGAGTTTTCTGCTCTACGGAGTGAATATAATCAGAGTGTTCTTTGAAACGAGTTGTGATATCTCGTGATCTGACCAATATACTTTTTGTCGCAGACTTCACAACTTTCTATGAAAGTTTTCTCAAAGGTAGTTGGATTTTTTCTGAAAATTTTGAACTTTTTGAAGAATTAATTTGAATATATTCATGAATAATAATGAGAAAGAAATTCAAAGAAATCGCTTGAGAAGTTAATTAAAATATATCAGGTAATTCCATTTGAAATTTGCTAAGGACTTTATGGTAACTATACCGCGTATCGAGAACAAAAGAGTTTTGTCCCGCAATATGAAGTCATTTTTCACGACGGGAAGTTTCTTTCGGTAATTAGATAACGTATAATTAGTGAAACTGTCTAACATAAAACGTATGAAATGCAGTAATGAGATAATGGGAGGTTTTTCGCCTGTGGCGAACAAAATAATAGTCTGTGCAAGCGGAAAAAGCAATTTCTAGAAGAATATCGTGGCTCTAATTTTTTGTAGAGAAAGTAAATAATTACGAACAATACATTTGAAATTTGATTAGATATTCATGGTTATAACCACCCCTAGGTTATGTGTTTGAAAAACCTCGCCTTTCTGATAATTACAGTTTTTTCTGCTATTAAACGTTTAGGAACATGTGTCCCATNAAAATACAAAATCTCTCGAAGATAACTGTGTTCGAATTGCCAAAAATAAGTATTATGAAGAAGAATTCAGTAACCCCGTTCCAAAGTGCGAATGGAAATCATTAAACGAAATTCTTTATGGAAATGATGAAATCAAATATTCAAAATTATCGTCTATATGTATCTCAAGCCTATACCACACCAGAAGAAATGAAAGAAATGATCAGTATGTTCCGATTCGAGAAAAGATCCAGGATTCGATGGATTTACTATAAAAATTGTTAAAAAAGTTGAATCAGAATCAGCACCATCAATAAGTAAATTGATAAACCTTTTTTTTAACAGGGTTGATACCCTGTTAAAAAAAATGCCTAATAATGCTAAGTTTGCCAAAGTAAATCCATTATTTGAAGCAGGTAAAAAAAATCAAACACGACGAATTATAGAACAATTTCAGTTTTATCTAAAATTATTGCGAAATCAGTACAAAAAAAAATAATAAATAGGGTTTATTCTACGATTTTCACTATAAGGGTTTTACAAAAACCGCGACACGTGTTTGGCTATACAATAGCTTCTTCAAGCATAACTAAAGTTACTTCTAAAATACACCTTATATACTATAACCTAGTAACTATTCGTCTACCTAAGTAATAAATCTATTGATACCTGATTTTTTCAGGTATATTTTTTCAGGTAGATTTATTACTTAGGTAGACGAATAGGTACTAGGTTATAGTATATAAGGTGTAATTTAGAAGTAACTTTAGTTATGCTTGAAGAAGCTATTGTATAGCGAAACACGTGTCGCGGTTTTTGTAAAACCCTCAATGTAAAAATCATACAATAAACTATATTAATTAGTTTTTAAATATGAATTTCCATCATGTATCGACCAGTAATATTCAATTATGGTACAGTTCAATATTTTCATACGATNTTAAAGAATACTCTTTGTTATATGGTCGAGCTTTCGAGAATGTTTATTCCCTTTATCAAGACATCTACAATAAATTGATAACATTGAAGCAAAATTGTAAAACAATAGATAAAAAGTACTTACTAACTTGAGGTTATATTAAAAAGTCGAAAATTTCACTGAGAAACACAAAAAAGTCCTTTTCATTATGTAGAAAAGTGTCACACATTAAAATTTTTATGGTTTAAAGAAAATATATATATAAACTTTATTCAGAAATAACATTTAGAGGATTTGAAATTTTAAATTTTATTTTAACGGCCATGCATGGCACTTACTAGTGGCGTGGTAGCAACTAGAAAGAAAGGAAACAGGAAATATCTGCAAATTGATAATTGACATTATGACATTTGAAGTTTAAAATTTGAAAATTGACAATATAACTAAACCAGGATTACCAAAAGGTATACCAAACAACAGTGATTACACTAGCAGTCTCAAAAAGTATCTGAAAATGGATACAGTGCTGCCAAGTACTCATAAAAGAAGTGAGTAACAAGACTCAACACTACCTCCAAACTCACACACTATCTGTTACTTTGGGAACCTGGGGGAATCAGTTCCAATTTCAAGATATAATTATAAATATTACTAAGATTGTTAATCTCAGTCTTTTTGTTCATGTTGTTTGTATTCCTTTTGATAAAGAACATTTCTTTAAACAGCCGTTTCTGTAAGTTACTTTCAGTACACAAAACTCTAACTTCGGTGTAATTCATTGTGTGTTTTGTGTTGATGACATGTTCAACCAATGCACAGGTAGCTTTATTCATATTACAATCACTTTTATGTGACGTTATACGTCCTGATAAAATTCTAGATGTTTGACCAACATATGTCTTATCACATGTATGACAAGGAATTTCATACACTACATCAGACTTTTCTAAGGTTTTCAAAGGAGTTTTAATTTTGAAAAAATATTTATTGTTTATAGATATATTATTTGATGGGTGCATTTATGTTCATGTTGAGAATCATATTCAAACATATAAGTATGTATAATTGTGTATGTGTATATGTATGTATATGTAGATTTGTTCTTAATATTGCACGACGGCTAAATACATGCAGTACAAGTACAAGTGATATCCGCAAATCATATTCATCAAATATTTAAATACTTATAATCAATGCCTTGCAGAAATTCTAAATTGAATTTTTCTATTCTCTTCTTCCAACTTCATTATCCCTGTTATCTACAGTTCCTTTTTTCTCCTAACATCCTTCTGAACTATAGCAAAATCACATATTTTCGCACAAAGTTTTAAATATTCAAAACAAACGGGTCCATTTCCACCCTAATAATCAGCAATAATAATAAATAAGCACCCCATAACAAGAAATCTCATTCTCAAACTTGAAACGAAATTATAAATTTATAGAAACATCGTAGTAGATTCTCGGGAGAGAAAACCAAGCAACCCCCGAACATACAACATATAATTTTCACTCTTGAAATCCCGATTTCTGGTTCGAGCCGTGTGATTCCCCTCGAGAGCGATACCGAAGGCCCCCTAACCGCATTTACTGCCATCTGTTAATACATCCCCTGTTAGTGGAAAGAAGTGCAAGGTGGAATGAACAGGACAGAGCGTCCGAATTCGGGGGGATTTTGCAGTGTGCTCATCTGGGGAACCGAACTGTATTTCGAAAAATTAATTGGATGCTTGGGAATGTTTTTTGTACATAGGTTTCCTGTTTTGAAGTACTGTTTTCGGAGTCATGCAGATTTTGGAAGTTATACTTCTATTGACGCGTTAGGGAAAAATGATGAAAGTAAATTGTTACGATGCGCGCGCACACCGACACGAAAAATCGACACCCTGAAGTTAGCTTCTTCTTCTTTGATTTTTATGGCCGTTGCTTCTCAGTCGAACGCATTTGGCCAGACTCTTCCTGACAATAGTGAACAAAAGCTTTGTCCGGGGGCGCAGCTGTCTTACTCGAAGCAATATTTATTCTAACTCAACACCCCACTTTGAACTACGACCACCACATCCGCGTGCCATCTTTGAGAACAATCGTTATCGGCACAATCGCCCTCTGTCGCGATTGGAGAGTAAGTCTCTGAAGTTAGCTAGGCAACATTTTAATAGTTCGAAAAAAGTAAAAGACATCTACGTATATTTGCGTGACAACTGGCAANCTATAATTATCTTTTGAGCCGGAGTTTTTTATCAAAGGGACCAACTCCAATTGAAATGCAACCAAAATAGGTATGAATCTTGGTCACAGTTACTTGGGAAATATTTCAAATTTGTAGTGTTCGAATTCCCCGAATTCGAATGGGGAATACATTGAAAATACCAAACCGTTCATGTTAGCTAGAAGCATTTTTACGTTTGTGATTTAGGTTGTAGCTCTTTGAGTGGAAATATTTTTTCTAATAGGAAGTTTGGTGAAACGTATTATTTCTATCACAAAATATGTGAAAATTCTTTCAGTAACTACAGTGGAATATGAAGGAAGTTATTAGGGATAACTGAAAGATGATCATCAACTGTATTTTTCAATTCAGTTTTCGAAAAGTACTCAACAACACCATGACTTTCTTCAGTACACTTTTGAGTCCGTTTTGAAACTGCTAAGAACTTCTGTGACCCTCCGTTACGAGGTTGTCATATTTCTCTTCAATGGTCTCCCTGATCTACTGATCTTATTCCTCTTGATTTCTAGGTGATTATTTTTCAGAATTGAAAGAATATAATCTATAAGTAACGATATACTGATGTGAACACCTTAAAAAACCTAATTGGAAAAGTAACAAGCTTACTGGACACTAAGAAATAGTACAATTTGAAATGGCGTCGTTGGATACACGCGCAGATAAGTTTTGTTATATAGATGAAACCAGAGTTCAAAGACGAAGATTCGCGATCCAATATCAGGTAACACCGTTTCGACCTGCCATAGATCTCATCAGTGCTTCTATGCTGAGCCAAAAATTCATTGCTGGACTTAACTGTTCCTCAAGTCCGAGCTGGAGTGAGTGAAGGCGACATATCTCCTTACGGAGGTGTCATCTGTGGGAATGACAAACACTCACTTCACGAATATATTTGACATTCTACCCGATAGATGGCGCCTTCCTTATGAGATATGTCATCGCCTTCACTTTCTTAGACTTATTTTTTATGACAGATGAGTCCAGCAATGCAATCGTGGTCCAACTCAGCACCATTGAAGAGACATACGGCGGGTCAAAACAGCGCTGTAGTGAAGGCTTTAGTGAAATACAGAGGACGACGTCGACGCTCGACTTTGCAAAGAACCACTTCTGGAAACCTCGTTTATCTCTTATATTCGTGGATTGAATTATCTCTTAATCCCATAAATGATTAACTACCCGTGAAAACTATCCATGGGTAGTTATCAGGGTAATGATGGTTTCATTGGTTATTTCGACACACATGACTAGAAATAGACAAATTTGATAGGATAATTTTTTTGGCAAAAAAATTTCGAGAAAATCAACCAGTCCAAGCCTTACTCTTTAATAGGTACCAGACCACCGTATGACCTACCTCCCTGGATAATATTTTTCAGAATTTATTTCTAGTTGATTGGTATAATTGGAGAACTTCACATACAAGTAGCTAAGACACGATTCTAGATGCCCTTTTCACCAACCGGGTCGGTCTTACCAGAAAATAACTATTTGATAGTTTTGGGCTCTCATCTTTGTGTGTTGCTGTTTTTGAAAACAGAAAAATATGTCTTTCAAAAAACCTGACGGTTAATGGTATCTTCCAGTAAAGAAAACGTAACTTATCAATACTTTCGTGTCTTCGGTATCCCAGTGTTTCAGTATGAATAAACATTTTTTGGAAATGATGATTGTATTGTTATGAAAAATTACACTAGCCGGTATGATAACGTGTAATGGTTGCCCAAATATGATGACCTTGTCGAATATTCAACCGAGAACACCGATACAGCGATATTTATTTCAAGCAAACAAACCATTTGCGTCGATATAAACCATAATAGAAATGCGGTGCTAAAAATGATGTGTACATGTTTATTTATCTGATCATAACCATTTTTCCTGGTTAATTGAAATTATCTATTGCTCCCGGATAATTATAAATTATTTAAACTTCCCGTTCAAAATAACGAATGTAATTAATTTTATAGTAATGTTAATATATACAGAAAATTGTATTTATGGAATATGATAAAAATGACCGATACAATGAAAATCAATGGGCTTGTTTCATGCTATGGAAAATGATACTGGTTTGCTTATAGACTGATCGAATTAGGGATATATTATACTTATCAAGCTCAATCGGTCCCAAAATCTCTTTATATTTGCAGACAAAAAAATCAAAAAGCAAGAATTTAAATTGGCTGCGTGTCTGTTGACCAATAAAATTGTCTAGAGCGGAGTTGCCAAGTGTATTGGTTTTTAATATCCAATCACAGATCTGATGATCCAATTTGACAGACGCAATTTTTGTTGTTATTGTTGTCAAGTCGGTTGAATATACAACTGTTACAATTATATAATTAAAGAATGTTTTTTTGTAAAAGGTAGGTCTGGGCGTGTGCCTATTTTGCTGCATATTCCGTGTCATCAGCTTACATTCCGAAAAATATTTTTTAAGGTTATTTTTGGATTGATATGTTCTGGAGTAATTATACATTTCACTGTACATATTTTTGCACTGCTCCTTGGCCGAGATAAAATAAAAATCAAAACTTTCCATCCTTCGATAAAAGACAAAGTCTGAAATGAATGTCATATAAATAAAAGGGACCTACTAAATATACCACCTACCCTTTCAATTTTTCATTCTTCATTTTGGTACCAAATGCAAATTTTTCAAGTGAAATTCATCGATCATTTCAAAATCGACTTTTGGTAAGTTATCGTGAGTCAGCTTTAACAAAACTAGGCTCAACATTCATTTTGAAATTATTTTAACAAAAATACGAAGTTTGTGGAAACCTTTGACATTAGAAAGAGAACATTGTCGCATTCAGCGCTGGCTGATTATTATTAAATAATGCATAAAATCATAGTTTAGGTAAATATTTTGTGATCTATTGACTTTGTGTACTGATTTTAGATATAGAAGTTATTTCCAAACATGATTTATAGTGTACATTTTTTCATTAATTTGAAACGTTAACGGGTTCATATACTCTTCCATAATTAAATTGTGATTATAGGCTCCATAAATTTCACGATTTGGCAATTTTGATTATTTCTATTATTTTTATTGGTCAATAGAACAAGAAGCGGTAATAGGGTCGTGACGTCACCACCCTACCTACCACATTCGCTTTTTAATGATTAATTACGGGAAAACTACGGTATTTAGAGAGATGACACAAAGTGCACTGTTTTTCAATTTGAAATTTCTATCGAGTGAACTATAAACCAAAAATCATGAAAAAAGCCCATTGTAACGAATTTTGAAAACACATTTCAATGAGATATTTGAAATATGAAAGATATATGAAAGAGTATTGATATGAAATTGCACTCACAAGAAAATATTTAAATTTCTAGGTGGACGTCCAAAAGTTTCTGTTGAGAACAATCGTCTTAAGTTTCTCATCAGTACAGATTGTCTCTGGTCGGGATTCTTGGCCATACGGGCCGGGAAGGCAATGATGTTCTTACTCCCTTGCAAAGGAGGGTGCTGCAAGCAGCTTCATCGGACCAAAACCTGTTATTGGCATCGCTTAAGGCTCTGCCAAACAAACATTGAACACCTGGATGGCAAGATTCATGGACTTCTAGCATAATCTCCAGAATTGGCTCACTCCAAGTCGTGTATTCACCCTTCGCAGCTCGATACCAAACAGTTCTTGGAATACAATACGGATGAATACCGATATCTAACATGCCTCCTCACAGATCAATGTCATTTGAATCATCATATGCAGAGAGTCGGACTGTCGGAAGACAGTGTGTGTCGCCTCTGTTTGGAAAATTATGAAACAGCAGATCACATACTTTATTTTTTGCCTGTCCCGCCGGGGATCGAATCAGGTTTCTAAAGCTCGGCAGAGCCGTACTCTTACCATCTGACCTGAAAGACCACTCACCATACAAACTAATCGGCTTCGTTGAGAAGCTGTGTTTGTTTTGTCGAGTGTGAATAGGTGTGAGTCCTAATAAATTCTTGCGTGTGGATAGTCGAATAGACCCACTTACTTACCTAAATCACTAACCTAACCTAATCAGTACCTTTTTAAATATTTTTGAAAGCGGATTCTTTCAATTCTTGCGAAAACTTCACTTATAAAAGTTAAATTAAATCCGTCACAATGATTGATCGTAAAAATCATACAACTAGACACTTCACCTCCAGAAAAAAATGATGTGAAATAATTTTAGGAACATTTGTTTTGTATAAATACATAAGTAGTTAAGTTTATGATGAGTTATAACACAAGAAATACAGAAGACTCATTAAGGTGCTCTAAGAGAGGTGCCTGTGCGAAAGTAGCGATTCACATTGGATTTGAATCCCTGGAGATTAAATCCATCTGTAAAAACGTTTTCAGGAAGTTTATTCCACATAAAAGCAGTTCTATAAATGAAACAGTTTTCGAACAGTGAAGTTCGAGGTGTACTGAGTTGAACCTCAAAACGATGAGCAGCTAGAGTCCGTCGCGCACTTCTGATATGTACCGCTCTTGGTGGAATCAAATGTGCCAAGTTACTTGAAGATTTCCCGTGAAAATATATATAGAAGAGAGACAAATCTCCAACTTTTCGATGTTTCAGACTATCAAGGTTGCGTGATGTTCGTGCCTCCAATCAGGCGTATGACTTTTTTCTGGATGGAGTCCAGCAGCTTCAAGGAATGCTTAGGGGCGGAGCTCCATACATGAGAACAATACTCCAATGGAGGTCTGATCTGAGCTTTATAAATCATCAAAACTTGCTGTGGTGTGTACAGTGTTCTGGTTCGGAACAGTGTTCCAAACTTTCGAGAAGTACCACAGAGCTAGCAACTTTAGGGCATAACGCTACAGAATTATTACAGTTATAAATTTTTTCACCGAAGATGGTGTTAGAGTGAATTCCCCGTGAAGATGAGACATTCTTGTCAGCATTACCGGGTATTTTGTCATTCTCCATATATTACTTACTATATATTCAAAACGTAATCACAAACGTCAAAACGCCCACACCAAACATTTTTACTATTGCCTTATTCCATCTCATGAATTTTTGTAATTCTTGTTGTAGTCGCTTTCGTCACGGCACGTTTTCATTATAAAGTTCCAATGGCTTGGCGCCAATCTCAGAATAAATTAGATATGAAACAAGTTGTTAAAATTGATTTACTGCGAATAAAAAAATTACGTACCGATATATGAGGTAAGAGTAAATCATAACGAATTCAAACTGTTGCATGAATATAGTTTAAACTTTCTAATTCATTTGAAGAAACATTGACCAATATTTGTAGAACGGATGGGTAACATGTAGGCAAATTATTAACTGTGGAATCTTACACTTCATATTCTGAAACAGGAAACACTCCGAAGTTGATAGTTGAATTTTGCAACAATAAAATACATTTCTCTTTATTTTATCGATGTATTTGTATTATACGTTCGGCATTCTTTTAATATTGAAAAAAAATATACACCAACATGTAAAGAATTTTATAGTCCAATGGCTAACAACACTCAGTTGAAAGATTAACTTAATTCTGCCGATGGAGGAACCGTTTTATTATCACAAAAAACGATGGAAATTAATGTTTTCCCAATATCATTCGATATTTTGAAAATTAGCATTGCTACTTTCATGTGATATTGGACTATTCACATAAATCTGATATATGTACCTATGCTGGTTATTTGAAAAACCCAGCATAAACAAAATGAATTTCATTAGTTTGAACTTCCATTGTCTGATATTATAGAAAATGATTTGAAATCCCTGAATCTGTTTAAAAATATGTTTAAAATCTGTTTTTTCGTTAACCAGCTGTCGCACTCCCTACGAACGACAACCCTCAGGAGTCGAAACTTGTGCGAGCTGAGAATTAACGAGGTATTACTTTTCAACGTGTGATTCCTAACACGGGTTGGACGATAGCAAGTGAAACTCGATCGTTCACGTCGAACCGCCTGGTTACCGATCGACTGAAAGAACATAATATCTAACCATGGCAATACTGAACTAGATATGTTGACGACACCTTCATAATATGGAACCATGGGAACACTTAACTAGACGCCTTCCTGAAACACGTCAACAGCGTAAGACCTTCCACCACTTTCACAATGGAGAAGGAAGCCCACAACGAATTACCATTCTTAGACGTATTGGTGAAGAGGACCGACACTAAGTGGTAAACATCTGTATACCGAAAACCCACTCATACGGGGCAGTATCTGAACCACGAATCCAACCACCATCAATCGACTGAAAGAGGAATCATCAAAACTCTATTAGACCTTGTTTTCGGACTTTGTGATGCGAAGAAAGTTCTCGAGAAGGAACTAGACATCATCAAAAATGATCTTCAACGAAATGGCTACTCCAAAGCGATGGTGGAACAGACTTTGGCCAAAAGACAGCAGGAGCCCAAAAAGGAGGAGAAGCCGTCACAACCAGTGCTTGCCCTTCCCAACATCAGAGAATTATCGGAAAAGATACAAAGAATTGGATCCGAGTACAACATCAGAACCTGTTTCAGATCCGGAAACACTATCCGTAGCAGTTCCACGAAAACCAGGCCACCAAACGCGAACTGCCATTCCAAGAATTGCATTGACTGGATACCCTGTGAGTGCGGAAAATCCTATATCCGTGAAAGTAAGAGGCCATTGAATGTTCGCATTGTCAAGCCCAAAAAACACACACAGCGAGGTGAAACCAGCAAATCAGGAATAACACAGCATGTTTGGACCCATCAACATAACATCGAATGGTCCCAAGCTAAGATCATTCCCAAAGAGGATCATTGGCTCAGGAGGAAATTCAAAGAAGCCGCATACATGTTATCCAACTATGTATTCAGTCAAGTTAGCGTAGAGATACATAACATATGGAAACCCATAATCAAGCGAAAAATGGCCAACTCCCGCCAAACGGTCATCTCCCACTAAACCAGTGAAGCGGAAAAAGGAAAGCAGAAAAGCAGAGATAAGTGAAAATACTCAAATGACCTATAAATAGTCAGCTCACGGATTGTCTTTGAGCTCTCTCAGCGATTCGGTTTTCATCTCCTCAATCGTTGCAAAACGCCGTCCTTTCATGGTCCTCTTCAATCTTGGGAACAGGTGAAATTCTCGCAGGGGGGCAAATCTGGTGAATGCGGTGGTTGAGGCATGATTATGGTGTTGTTTTTGGCCAAAAAGTTACGAACAAGCAATGACGAGTGAGCAGGTGCGTTATCGTGATGTGTTCTTTTTTGGTCTTGGCTCTCCTGAGCTCTTTCATTGGGACGATTGGACTTTGGTTTTGATATACCCATGATTTATCACCAGTTATGACCCTCTTGAGCAAATCTGAATCGCCGTTAACGTTATTTGGCAATACCTGAGCAATGCTCATGCGACGGTTTTTTTGGTAAAAATTCAGAAAGTTTGGAACAAACTTTGCTGACAAACGCTTTATGTACGAAATTTTTAAAAAAATTGCATGCCAATCGATACATCGACATCCTCAGCAACTTCTCTAATAATGATCCATTCTTTTCGATGGCAGAAAATCGTCTAACATGCAAAACACTTCTAACTTTTATGCCTCTCACCAACACACTGTTTCAGTGTACCAACATAAAAAATTAAAAAATTGCTGATCGAATGTACGTAGCCAGCGATAATTGAACATTCACCTTATTTTTTGAACTGTGCATGTACGTCAAGTAGAGTGTCGCTAGCAATCGGAATATTATGTTGAGTCACACTGCAAAGATATGCAAACTGGTTGAAAAAGTGCATCTGGAGTAAATACTCAACTTTATTAACTTTGAATTACATAGATCAACTTTAATTAGTACCTAAACAATTGTAATGGAAATTGAACTAGATATCCTTTATGAAAATTCTGCAGAACATTATGAGTGGAATAGTTTTCATATGAAATTTAGAAATGTTTATTATCGTAGAGAGCCTAAGCCTTTCAAACATGAATTTCTTCTAAAGATATTTTCACTAAATCTATAGTAAAAGGAGAGGTTGTGTTTTTCATTTCAAACAAGTTGTGACAATGGACAACGAAAAACAGGAGAAAAGAAAAGGTTGGTGAAGAAGCACCAAAATATTTAGTCCTAAACTCGAATTCATTCAAAGTTCAATGAGAAAGTAAAGTTATAATTACGATATCTATTATCTACTGATCCAACATAAATTGATTTTTTTTTCAAAAACCCCTATTTTTCGAAAATTATGAAAAGTATAGTTCGTGGTGTTGGTTAACTGTATCTTGCCGCGTATAAACCGCTCTGAGTGGAATCAGATACCTACCTTCCTTGTTTCAGTCTATCAAGGTTGTTTGGGCCTGCAATCAGACAAATGACTCGCAGTTTCCTATATGTGAGCCATAATAAACCCTTGCGGGTTGCGGTGGAGGATCGAATAGCCCCACTCACTTTGGACCATCCCTATATGTGAGCAATATTCTAAAACAAATTTAATTTGAGCTGTATGAAGCATCAGAAGTTGCTCAGATGTCAACTTTCTGGTTCGAATTTGGTTCCAAGTTTTTGAGAAGCTGACTTTGCTTATACCAGTAACATGACTTTACCAAGGCATATTTTCATCTAATCTGCCACCTAATGAAATAACGCAGCCAGCGGAATTGTGGGCATAGAATATAGAATAGAGAAAATTATTTTTGTCTAATTTCTATTAAGTTTATTATTTGTTACGAACGGTTTCAGTTTACTTGAAAATGGTGTAATAAACCAAAACCGGTCGTAACAAAAAATAAACTTAGTAGAAATTAGATAAAAGTTATTTTCTTCATTCTATATTCATTATGACTTTCTACAAAATACATAGGTCATCAATCGAACAAGGAATTGTGGACCCTGACATTAACATGTCCGACTCCATCACATTCAACTTCTTTGAAGAAACTGCTCCATGAGTTTTCGTAGCATTAAATTATGCTTGGTTCCTGACAACCCGAGCTGAAATTTTGTTCAGATACTCATTGGGATATAGAAAGTTTTGTGTTTACCGTAGATGTGCATTGGTAGCTGATGTTCGAGCATCCAAATGGAAAGAAGAGACAAATGTATTATCGTCATCAAAGGAATATATTGAATTTGCTCTTTTCCAATGAATCATCGATGTACAATTTAAAAAAGGTTGAGGACAATATGGATTTTTGTGTAACACTAGCGTTGATGGCAAATGTATCGGGATGAGAACCGTCGCGAACTTTGAGAGAACTTCGAGAAAGCTGGAAAGCCATGAACAAAGACTAACCAATAAGCCGTAACATTAATCAACTGGTGAACTCTCATGTCATGCATGGTCTTAGTCCGAAACACTCTGTGTTTCTACCTCTACCTCTTGGTGTTTCTACAAATGTGGGTAACATATTATGTAAGAAGGTCATCTGTAGATCTTTGCGTTCGGAAATCATATTAATGTTCGCTTGGCATCTTGAAGCATTCCAAATATATCCATCATATAACTTGTATTACAACTTGTTCATAGTTTTTTTTTGAAGATTTTACTTACTTTTTTGGATCCACTTTGAACCCGAGCGGGTTTCCAACAAAAAAGATGAGATGAGCAGCCTACAGAACACTGGTGTAAGTTTTGTTGATTAGACTATCAAAAATCCTTGTCGGCTTGTTCATAATCTGAGTAACAGCGTTGTTTACTGAAAAATCATTGACTTTGCGGCCTTCCTCATCATTGTCATTTGAAAATTTGAAGCAATTGAAATTGTGGACATGGTAATCGTCAAATGTAGATATTTTGGCTCTGGAATAATTCATTTATAAGAAATTGATGGTGTTTGTTAGTGAAGAAAATAGTGCTCCGTATTGTGTGTTTCTTAGAGATCGATAGACGCAACCTACGAGTCTAGTGATTTCATGAGAGAAACTTTAAAGTTATGTCCAAATCGGAAATGAAAGTCGTAGCCTGGGCTCAGAAAGTTGACAGGACTCTTAGCACCTGCTTTGATTTCGGTTTGTACCAGAATATTAGTTTGCAGATGTTGAGTATAGTCCTGATGTTACAGAAATTGATTTGGAAGTCGCTGCTATATAGGTATTTCATCACGACCAGAAGCTTTGTTGACGTTGAGCTGTTTCAGTGCCTATGGCGTAAAATAAATATGTTGAAAACACTTTTCCCACATCTGAATAGAAATATATCTCGAAGAGCGTTTTCCTTACCAAAGGAGCATCATTAAGATTCACATAATTCACACAATTCACAATTCTTTTGATTGTCAAGGTCGCATTTTTGTTTTGTGTTGTCTTTATAGGTAGGTAATTAACTATTTTTCACAGGTCATTTATATTACACACAATCTGATGCATCACTATGACAGAAACAAAGACTCTACTACCAATGCGAAACTGGGGATAGTATTAAATATATCTCAATTTTGGTTCAGATACACTAACTATTTCAATCCCAACAAAAGGATCCTAATAATTATACTAACAAATTACTGTATAATCAACATATTACCGATAAATATAGCTTGTTAATACCTATAGCTGTCATGATTTTAATTATCTGATTATATTTCTTATATGTGGATAGATTATAGTGTAATAATGAATGATAATGATTTGAAATTGGCCGCAATTATTTTCTGCAAGATTTAACACACCATTTCACAGACAGGCTCGTATTTATCTATTTCGAATCAAACTGTCATATGCATTAACTCAACCTGTGGATGCTACCAGCACATAAACAAATATTCAAATTTTATTCTCGACTACATCCCGTAACGTAAATACGGATGCATATGAAGGTTTATATAAGCCACGTTTACAGTTTCGGGAAGTGTGGGCTGAATGAGAACAGAGCCGGGTTTCAGATTTATTTTATTTCCTCAATAAAATTTGGTGATATTTTACATTTTGTTGTCATGTAATATTTACAGAACATGTTCGAGTTCCATAAAGTATTTTTTATAGATTGTTATACAAATTACATTTTATTGAAAACTTGATACCAAAAAAGATCGTCAATGAAATGCTTACTCCAAAGTGATGGTAGAACAGACTTTGGCTAAAAGACAGCAAGAGCCTCGCAAGAAATAGAAGCCATCACAACCAGTGCTTGCACTTGCCAACATCAGAGGATTGTCGGAAAGAATAAGAAGAATTGATTCCAAGTACAACATCAGAACCTTCTTCAGATCCGGAAACACCATCCGCAGCACCCTCATGAAAACCAGTCCATCAAACGCAGACTGCGATTCCAAGAATAGCAGTCACCGGATACCCTGCGTGTGCGGCAAATCCTACATCGATGAAACTAAAAGGCCATTGAAAGTCCGCATTGCTGTGCACAAGAAACACACATAGCGAGGAGAAACCAGCAAATCGGGAATAGCAGAGCATGTTTGGACCCATCAACATAACATCAAGAGGTCCCAAGCTGAGATCATCCACAGGGTTTAGGAGATAATTCAAAGATGCTGCATACATGTCTAACAAGGCATTCAGCCAAGCTAGCGTAGAGATACGAAAACGGTCAACTCCCGCCAAACGGCCATGTCCCGCTAAACCGGTGAAGCGGAGAGCGGGAAGAGGTGGTAGGTGAAAGTACTCGAATGACCTATTAGTCATCTCTCGGAGGAATAAGTCCAGTCATCACTCGAAGATGATTGTGGATACTAACAATCGAAACGTTGTGGTGTAACTAACTTGTCTAACTTTTGATTTTTCATTTTTATTTCACTTTAATTGTTCAATTTTCAGTTTTT
>NW_019291863.1:56061-69290 GCF_000500325.1 Leptinotarsa decemlineata | reverse complement strand
CGATTTATGTATCAAATTGATTACTTTCATTTTTTATACTTCATCTCAATAACTGGTTACGGTATACTAGTCTTTAAGAATAAAGATTTCACTTCATTGAACAAGCTTAGAAAATACGGTGAATTTTTATGTAATGTTATTTATTTAATCCACTGAGAGCTAGTCTCTATATCGAAAGATTTGTCATACAGGGCATCACTATGAGACTCGCATAATTTACATAGGTTAATCAAGATCTCAGTTCAGTAACAATATGAGAATTATTACAGGACCCTTATCGGGAAAGGATGGTAAAATGGATGTTTCACGATGTTTGGTACATATGGAATATCAATGAAATGTTGAAAGTACCCCAATTAAATATTGAATTCCTAGAAAGATAAATATGAACTGTTGTGGACCAATAGCGTTTTGAAGAGACAGTATGATGAAATATGTATGATATAATTGAGTAAATATGTTTTTTTGAGAAGTGTGTTTACGAATTACTCTCTGTAGTATCTGCAATGATTCAGAACCGTGTAAAACATACAAATATTGCAGTAAATGAAATTCCTGTGTGTTCATGAGTAAATGTTCAAAAATGATTCAAATTATAATTTCTTGTAAGTTGCCCTTCAAAATTACTACATTTGTATATAGACTAACCTAGTAGGATAATGTACGTGTAATTACTATTTGACACAAACTCGAGCGTCATCTAGTCAAAAAACGGTATACCTATTGAATTTAGTGACCATACAGATACGCACCCTAGAGACTACACTCAAAACTACAAAGTTGAAGCAGGCCTGGACTCCGATAATTCAATATAAATTGTATTAACTTAAAAATATGAAAATCCACACATTTATTTTGAACCATAAATCATTGAGTTTTTAACATGTCGAGAGACTAATTGCTAGCAAATGTTATTTATAATATGTCTATCATAGGAATAGAACTGACAAATTGGAAGTAATGAAACTTCGGATATGAAGAATAAAAAACTATAGGGTATTGTTTGTTTCTTTGCTTGTGAAAAAATGGTGTTCAATGATTCCTATTGAAATGCCTGAATTGTCAGATTAATTCAATTCCAAACAGATCTTTCGTTTGTGAAATATTTTGAAAGTAGTTTAATGTCATANGGGTGGAATATTTGCCATGCAAAAAATTACTTGCAGAGTTCATTATTTTCAAAATATAGCAAACGTTAAGTAGGTTGATGTTTTTACGATGTTGGAATATTGTTTATTTTGGTTTCTTATTATACTAAAAAGAGTAAAAAAAATCTAGAGGGTGTTTTGATTGTGATAATAATCGAAAAAAGAAGGCACTAGACTTGCCTGGAAAGTCGCGGTGTGAAACGCCCATTATATACACTATTCTTATCCACCACCTCTGCTTTCCTTTTTTTTCGTCACTTTTTGCGTTGAATAACAAAAGTAACATGAATAACTTTAAGACTTGAGCTGTACTCAGAACGAATTGTTCTAATAGAGCAGCCTTAGTAGTATCGTTTCTTAATCAGGAAGCACGAGATGATCACATGCTACTATTGATTTTTCATTTGAAAAAAGTGTCATTTTACTATATATTAAACCATGTTTTGAATTCAAGATGATAGATCAATATGTGTGTTAGATTCATTTAACATACGCCACGTAATACGTTTACTAGATAATATATGCCTGTGTATTGGCATATTTTTTCAGGACTACTATACGAACGTTACTTTATTAAGCGGTCGTGGAAAAATATCTTTTGTCTACATTTAACATATTGAGATTGGTTACGATAAAGAAAATAGAAAAACACTCAATTACTNCAAGACGATTTACTGCTTCGCTTCGAGAGGTGTAACTGATGTCAGGTTCTTCTTGTGGTGTTTTTTGATTGATTTTGATTTTAATTTGAGATTTTTTCAACTTCCGGTTTTTCCGGAAATCTTATCAACGTTTAATTTTCAAATAGAACACCCTGTACATTATTACATTTTTGGAATCAACACAATTTTCTGAATTCAATGATACCCCATACTTGATATTTTAAGTGTTAAGACGCTCGGTTTATTTTTCGATCTAGAGAGCCATGAAAATTATTGAGTATTTTCGCAGTTTAATAAACGTTAGTTAATGAGGTGGCTATGAATTACAAACAACTTTTGACATTTGTATAAACTGACATTGTTTGTTAGTTACTGAACACATTGTTGCCAATCGGATTTCTTTCAGAAATAAGTTGAAAATGCCACAAGTGTATAACAGAAACGAGAAAGTAGATATGCTATTGATTTATGGGGAATGTCGGCAAAATGCAGTTGTGGCTCACCGGTTATACTCGGAGCGATATCACACACGACAATGTCCGGCTAGAAAATATTTCTAGCGTCTTGAAGAGGAGTTCAGACGTGAGCCTTATCATAATGAGGGTAATGAAAATTTTATTGTATCTGAAGAAATGGAAATAAATGTCCTCATGAGGTTGGAAATCGATAAAACAGTATCTCTTAGGCAGCTGGCTTTTGAGTTGGATATCAGTCGTGAAAGTGTAAGAAGAATTGTAAAAAAACAAGTATCGATCTTTCAAATATCAACTTCACCAACATCTGTATGACGCCGATAGCGTAAGAAGGGTGGAATATTGCAGATGGGTTCTACACAATAATGTGCAGCCCAATAATGAGTTTTTGAGTACAATTGTATTCTCAGATGAGTCAAGATTCACCAATCTTGGTTTCTTTAATAGATATGATACGGTAAAAAGAACGGTAAAAATATATAACGTTTAGTAACTGACATCGAACATTGAAGTTGATCTTGTAACGAGACACTCTAGCCAGGCACATACAAAGGGTTGCGAGTGATATAGAGTTGGAAAAAGAGATGTCATTCACACATTGAAGCACCAGTGTGCAAAATATATTAATTTATTTTACTACAAAGGTAAGCATGTCCAAAAAAAAGTCATCCGTAAAAACTCAGAATCGATACCCAAATTCTGATTGTTTTAATTTTTTTGCTAACTTTCAACTCACAATGAAATGAATTTTAGAATATTGTGTTTGGTAATCCATTACAAAATACATTTCTCAGAATTTGAAAACTCTTATTGATTATACCCCTGTTAAACAATAAAACGTTAAAAAAATCATTACTTTCTCGTACACATATAGTTCAAGAAATTTTGAAAATGAGCTGAGTAGGCTGATTGGTCTGTGGTTTTCGATTGGTTCGGAATTTCCTTAGTAGTTGGTTTATGCCGATTTCAGAACCTCCCTCACCACTTTTACCCTTTGAATGACTTCTACATACGTCACACAAAGTAGCCAAGGTGACTTTGAGGTGGTGATTTGGGTTTGACCTTGGATGAAATTCATTTACTCCTTATATTTTTGACAAAGTGAATTTGATCAACACTTTTAACCTTGAACTGACATCTACATACTTCACACAAAGTAACCAAATTGATTTTGGGAAGGTGTTTTTACTTTGACTTCGAACGACCTTGACCAACGTCACATAACGCAGGCAAAGTGACTTTGAGGTAGTGTTTTGGGTTTGACCTTGAATGACCTTCATTCACTTCCCATATTTTCAACAAGGCGACTTTGACTTCGAATTAACTCGTGCCAGGTACGCGGTTTTCTTGAAGTTTTGAACCTACACGACACAACGTAGCCAAGGTGACTTTGAGGGAGTGTTTGATGTTTTGACCTTTAATGACCTTTAACTACGTCACACGATGGAGACAAAATTACTTTGGAGTAGTGTTTTTGGACACCCAGCTTGTGGTACAGCATCACACAAAGTAGCCAAATTGATTTGAGGAGGTGTTTTTAGTATGTCCTTGAACGACCTTGATCTACGTCACATAACGCAGGCAAGGTAACTTTGAGGTAGTGTTTTAGGTTTGATCTTGAATGACCTACATTTACTTTCCATATTTTCAACAAGGCGACTTTGACTTCGAATGAAGTCGAGCCAGTTAAGCGACTTCCTTGAAGTTTTGAACCAACACGACACAACGTAGCCAAGGTGACTTTGAGGGAGTGTTTGATTTTGAATGACCTTCAACTACGTCACCCGACGGAAACCGAATTATTTTTAGTGGTGTTTTTAGACACCCAGCTTGTGGTACAGAAGCACCCCCCCTCCTTCAACCAAGTTCTATGAATGTTCAGAGGATCACCATTTCACATTCAGTTTGAAAAACCCAATATACTCGAATAGATGAGTAGTGCTTCAAAATTACAGAGTATACACAGCAATCCAGATGAATATATTTTATATTTCCATACCATAATTCCACTCACTATATTCGAAATGGATCAATTAAAATTGAATATCGAAAAGATCAATTCTGCAATAATTCAACAAACTGAGGCTATGGAGCAGAGGCCTTTAAAATCTTTGTCTATCGATGAACGTTATGAAATTGAGAAAATGTCGATGCTGTACAAGCGATATGGTAAATCCATTCAAGTAGTTTTGCTGGACGAAGAAAATAATACTTCTTTGAAATCATTACTTCCAAAATGTGTCACAGAACATTTCACAGAAGAAATTATTCACGAAGTGTCTTCATCCAAAGCCAAATTCATTTTTACATATATGGGTCAAAGTTGTCACGATTATCCTAGTACCAAAACCCGCTCATTAGTCAGCTTCGATATTTGAGATTGAGAATATCTTCAATATCTTTGTAAATAGTAGAAATATGGCATATTAATGTAAAATATGAATTAGCTCCCGCGCTTCAAACATGATCAAATTTCAAGTGGGTACTTTTTTTGCAATATTATTTCCGAACTGAAGAATGCATTTTGTGTATTTTCAGAGTTCTTCCTCCTACGAACATTTTGATGAAATATTCAATCGAAGAGTGGCCGGAAGCAGTAAATTTGGATTCTGCGATAAGGACGTTGGCTTGGGAATTAGCCGACTTGAGTATTGACGCTCTTCATTCATCAACCTATGATTTGAGTGTATGTTAAGAGCTGAAGAAGTGCAAAAACCTTTGGAGCTCAGCGAGAAGTATGAGCTTGGTGTGGCACTGTCTGTTCTGTTCTGTTCATAATCTGTTTTTCCGTTAATCAGCTGCCGCCCCCATACAAACGACAACTCTCAGAAGTTGAGAAACTTGTGCGAGCTAAGGACTAACGAGGTCTTACCTTTTAACGTGTGATTCCTAACACGGAACCACTGTGAAACACTGTGTCATGAATATTCGTATGGAAGCAGAAGTTTGGATGAGTTCTGTGGGCTAATAATTGAAGCAGACTTGAAACATTTCCTTCACGACATATCCGTCTACCGACCGCAGAATATCATAGAGAAATATCAAATGGTGTTGATTGAAATATCAAATAATGGTGTTGTGAATATTTAAAATCTGTTGTATATATTATAAATGAAATCGTGTTTTAATCCATGTTCGTCTATATCTAATTGTTTGGTGAATAAAAGACAGAAGATAATCATTGAGTGTTTTATTATTCATCAATATCGAATACCCCATGGTGAATTACATGCCAATCTTATTACAATCCACTCTGAACAGAGTCATTAAGGGCATTATAAGATAAAACAGCATCGTGGAGGATGAGTGCATTTTGGTGTTTGCTAGACACTTCACGTTGTGTGTTTCGAATTCTATTTTGATGCCGACAGTAGAGGAGCAGTCGATAATAAATAGTGGTTAGTGGATTGCAAAAGCTATCAATATCCATCATCGGCTCACTCATAGCTTTATCGTAGTAGCTGCGTTGGGAGTTTTCATATGCATAGTAGGCTGACGAGTTTAACTTCTTGTCAAAATCCAGATTCCAAAGCTGAATACATTGTTGACGGAATCCAGTATATATTGTTTATTCAAATCAAGCCCCATCGTATCGGTAGTAGCCAATTTGCATGTGTTTGTCTAAATTATATCATCGTTTTCATTGTGGTGATTATGCTCGCCACCCATTTCATAGCGAATTTCGTCGAAGAGAAAGGAAAGGGCGTTATTGGATAGGTAGCCCTGCTTCGTGGCATCAGATATTGTAAACTTCTCTTCACATATTCTGACTTAGTCTTCACTCTCCGAACTTTCTCATATCTAATATCCAGGGTAAATCGTTCACCGGGCCGTGCGATCTAGTCTGATATCGCGGAATTTGTCTCTCTCCGTTCCTATTTTCACAATTGATTTCCTCCTTTACCGACTGTCTATCTCTTCTCTCGAGTTGAATCGTATTTTAGTTATGGTGGTTGCAGTGTTAATTAAAACAGCATAATATCATGCCCATACATTAAATAATGTGACGTTTCTTGGGTAATGCTGTGCAATTGATTGCGAATGGCTACCAGCGCGTAAACTAATTGTTTGTCCCAATCTATTCGATTTTCATTTACAAAATGTGACAAAATGTGCAGGCTGGACGATATTCTGTCGTGCAAATACGTTTAATATCTAATAATTTACAAACCTCTTCAAACATCTGAGATAATAACTGACTTTCTCTGTCTGAAAGCAAATAGTAGGGCGTACCGTACTGCAATATTATTTGTTCCACAAGAACGCGATTACCATCTTGCGTTATATTTAAAGGACCTACTAAATCGATACCTGCTAATTCAAACACCCTATCGGGTATTCGTATTTTTTGCATTTCGACTTGTCTCTGAGCCGGCGTTTTTTGGATAAATGACATTTATGGCAATTATTACACCAATTCTTTCTAATACCTGGCCATGCAAAATCGCGTCGAATCGCGCTTAAGGTTTTCTCGCAGCCGGTGTGACCGAAGAGTGGGTGTTTGTGACATAATCTCAATAAATTTTGCCTAGATACTCGCGGAGCACATATTGTATCTCTTCGCTCATTGAAGTTATTTTTTATGTTTAAGATACCTTCGCTCAGGTATTAATCCGATTCACCCTTTTCAGTTTCAACCCGTTTCCTAATTTTCGTTTGTAATTCTCTTATCTAATGTAGTTCGTAAATACTCTGCGATATCAATGACATTTCTTCTACTTGGGTTTGTGTTCTCACTCGATTCACACTCTTACCTGGCAGTTTCGATTTTACGGGCCCAGTTACGCCCTTCATTTCTTTGCTAGGCCGCGATTCTTGATGAAGCGTCTGCATTTGCATTAATTTTTCAGGGACGGTGACGAATATTAAATGGATATCCTGTTCCTACTTTCACTAAAACTTGAGTTCTTTTTTGTCAATCAAATAGTTCATTGGCTGTGAAATTTTAGCGTTATCTGATACAAATCTGTGGTAAAAACCAGACAATCCCACATTTTTAGGTTGGAGATATCTATCCATCGCCATTGTTTTATCGTGGTCGGGCTGGCATCCTCTTTCTGAAAATATACGTTCCAAATATTAACTTCTGTTTGCAGAAACTTACACTTCGCTGGTTTGAATTTCAAATTGCTCTTTCCCATTCTATCGAAAACGTGTCTGAATCTCTTCATTCTATGCCTGTTAATCCAGTTGGAACAGAATTCATTAGTCCGGACCACGTCGAACTACTATTTCTCAGTCCCATGACCATTATAGTGAACTAATAGTGCCCGTAAAGCGTAGAGAAAGCGGTTATCTCGATATCATCTTCATGCACCTCAATTTGGTAATATCCTTGAGCTACATTCATCACACTGTATATACTTGTACCGCTGAGCTAATCTATTGTATCTTGTATGTACGGTAAAGGATAATAATCCGTCTTTTATTTCGATTATTTCGATTCGGGATCATTGTTACATAGCTTCTTCCGCCCTGCATAAAAGCACATTTGTTTTACCCGATGAATTCAAAATCTTTCGGCTTCCGCAAGGTTGTTCGTTGTTTAGGAACATTTGAAGGTTTGACCTACTTCCAGAAATTCCATCGCACAGATGTTTTCTCGAAAAAAGCTCTCAAGACTTTATCTGATTTTAGTCCTTCACAATTGTAATCACATACCGATAATAACACTGACCACAAATTTCAGAGTTGATGAATTTGGTGAATGTTTACCTGAAAATATTTTGGAATTTGAATATATTTGTCTTCGGGCAGAAATCAAAAGAGTCATTGGAATAGCTTATGAAAAATCCATTCAAAAAACTGAGAGCGAGATTATTCATAACCCCAATAAGCTTTGGTAATTCATTAACAAGTCAAAATATACGAATGAAATCGAATCAACATCAAGTGACCATGCGAACAACAGTAGTGATATTCCTAGCCTAGTATTCAAAAACCATAAAAAAATTAAAGCCTAAATTTACTGTGGGACCTGATTATATTCCAGCATTCCACCTGATCATTAAAGATTGTACCTCAGCTCTGATTAAACCACTAACAACTCTAATCAATATATACCTGAAAACATCAACTGTACCATCAATATGAAAAATTTCGAAAGTCTGCCCAATTTTCAGAAAAGGGGATAAAAGTGAGGTAAAAAACTACAGACCAATTTCTATCATATACAACATTTGTAAAGTGTTTGAGATGCTTCTTAAAAGACAATTCACTGTCATATTAGCAACATTATTAGCCCCAATCAACCCGGTTTCATGAAACCACCACCAATCTTGTAACAATCACTCAATGTATTGCGGAGGGTATTGATTGTCAGTCTCAGACTGATATCATCAACACTGATTTTTCTAAAACATTCGACAGACTTGACCATAGTATTCTGCTCAACAAGCTTTTGGGTTATCCAATGACTTAATTACTCTTTTGGAATCGTATTTTTACAACCGTAAGCAGGATGTCCAACTCAGTGGCCTCAAGTCTGTTGAATATGTAGCCACATCTGGTGTACCGCAAGGGTCAAACCTAGGACCCATACTATTTAATATGTTCATCAATGATATCGGAGCTGAGATTAATGTCAATTTTCTTTCATACGCAGATAACTTGAAACTATCACAATATAACATGTTCTAATGATTGCGAACGTCTTGCCCTGAATTCAAATCGTGTTGCTACGTGGTATCGGAAGAATAATCTATCTCTCAACATATCCAAATGAAATGTAATGACTTACTCACTGAAAACGAATCTGACATTACACAACTACTTCATAAACAATAAAGTTCTAGAGCGTCCTGTCACACTCACTGATCTATGTGTTACTTTTGATTCATTCCTCTTTTTCAATGACACTATTCTGACAGCTGCTTATCGCATATATTGATTCTTAGTTAGAAATACAAAAGACTTCGAGAAAGCTTCAACATTGAAATAACTTTATTTCACTTTTGTTCGATCTAGGCTGGAAAATGCATTTGTTCTGTGGAGTCCCTACTATTAGGTTCACATAAACCAACTAGAAGCCCTACAGAGGCGCTTCCCCAAATATATGTCCTTCAAACTTAAAGGCAAGTATCCCACTGTAGGAACACTCTATTATAAATTGATTGTGTAGTCTAGAGGTGATGCGCAAATATTATTAATTTTTTTTTTATTCAAGGTCATGAACAATATCATTACCCGCTCTCCTGGGGTTCCAGGACGGTCATCTAGGAATAGTGTCACCTTTCAAATTATACAATGTGCGATACTTCTAACTCTGTTAGTCGTGTCCTAAATATATTCAGCTGCTAGATTGTACAAACCAAAAGACATTTCTTAGCTAAATGACAGTTCTGTTTTCAATTTTTTTAATATAGATTCACAAATTATATTATGTGAGTACATATTTGTAAATGCCACTATTACTCCGTAAATAATTGAATGAATAAATAAATAAATGAATATTGTGGAAACAGTTGAGAGTTTCATTCGTTATTAATGCAGATTTCGTATCTTCTCTGGAACCAGGGCATACAAATGAGCCAAATGTTGCTGTAATAAAAGGTTCCTTCCTTGTTTTATTTTTTCTCTTTAAATCAATTTTGGCAGCTGCTGTCACCATATCGTCGGCGTCAGTGCAGGACCTTGTGAATGCACAACACCTTTTTTTACAGGAGACACTAAAAATCTCTAAATAATAACACGGACGAGTAAATGCAATTTTCTTTGGATCTAGAGTAATGAGAATTTAGTTGAAAAATAAAATCATTTGGTATGAAGACAGCACTTACAAGGAAATGCACTTATGATCCAGAATAGGAATGAGATAAATACAAGGTAATGCATTATTCTGAAATGAAGCAAACTTGTATTCATCATGTATTATGTATTGACAAATAAAGAGTACTCATTAATTGCGATGAGGTAGAGATTCATAATACGGCCAACAATCCCTGGGAATCACATTTTTTATCTCCTGTAAGTCTTTGAACTTTCTCTCAGTAATTGCTAATGGGGCGGAATGTAATTTTGGAAATTCAACTTGAGCTAAAGATATATTTTTTGGCCTATGAGGCAATAGCTGATATTCTTCATCGAACTGCAATTTGTATGATATACCCTCAGAATTGTATTTTAAAGCTTTAAGTGAAACTACCACAGGATCTCCAGCATGTCTTCCAGGTCGTATTGATATATACTTTAATGCTGGTTTGTACCCAAAATCACGGAAGAAATCAAATTGTGGTGCAAATACATGGTATTGGTTCTTTCGTCTTGCTTCTTGCGAAATGCGGTGATAATCGCTGGGTAGATATATATCCCGGTTTTTCAATGCTGTCTCTATTGTACTATGCACAGAGTCGCATTCCATCTGTGTATGCCCCTCAGTCAAATATTTTTGAACAATTTCGACATTATATTCCTCTGAGAGATACAATAGGGAATTTGACATGACATTATTCCGATTCTGTGCTGTGCAGCCGTCTGAATATATTATAATAGGACGTTTATCACCTTTTTCCAAAAAGTTGCTTCCCAAATAGTGAGTTAAAAAAGAAGCAAAAGTTGATGCTGAACTATCAGTCACTGTTTCATCAAACCAGTTACAGGTGGCCTCACAAGATTGTAGATCGTAAAGTTATGGTTGCATAATTTGGTTCTGTAGTATAACGCATTTGCCTTAGTCATTGGAAATAATTTAACGGCTTGAACATCCATTGTCAAAACGTGACATTCACCATTCAGCGCCTTCATTTTGTCCATATTTTTTTCGTCCCTTGCTAAACACTTTTCAGTTTGATGAGTTTCATATTCACTTGCTCCCAAATGCCCATTGGAGTGGGCAAGATAAGATATACGTCGCATTGATCCTTCCGAGGTCTAAACAGAGAAACATTCATGTCTGAAAGCATCTCCTTCATTTTGTTTATAGTCAAAGGCAGTATGCCATAATCTTCACAGTTGGACTTATAAACCTGATAAAGTGATTGATAAGTAGTAAACGTGGGAATTGTTATTAAAATCATCTGCTGTTGATATGTTGTCACTTTCTTCGTGGATTGGTGTTGTAGCAGGTAATTATTTCTCAAATTCTTCTGGGTTTCCATCAACTACAGCATCCCTTACAACACCCAAAGTATTCCCATTCAACTCAAATTGCGGATTATGTGTAGGCAATACAGTACGAGGTACGTCATTTTCTCTCAAAAATTTTGATTCATTCATTTCTCCAAATAGTGTTCCTGCATCAGTTATTAAGTCTTCTTTATCATTTAGCAGTAATGAGGTAGCATCTCTTATAGTGCACATAGCTTCATCATTCGAGTCAAATTGTAAATAATAATCATTAGTAGGTGGATTAACGTCTTTTTTTCTTATAATTTCTGTATCTTGCAATTGTGTTACAGCAGGAAGTAATTTGATGCCGATTTCTTCTTGTTCATTCTTTGAGGTCGTTTGTATACTAGTTACTAACTCATCGTTATCTTTACCATATATCAGTAATTTTTCAGTATCGCTACTAGCAGAATCATTCCAGTCGAATTTGTTTGACGTAGTTCTACGTTTCCCTAATAATTTGTTTCTATTTTCGTAACAGTGGAGGTTGATTTGTGTGTCACCCTGTAGGGCCATCATGAGGATTCTTTCATTTCTAGTGCTGGTTGCAGGGAACATTGTATCTGTTGGCGAAGGAAAAGGTATTATTTCGATTGGAAACCTGATAGTCTTCAGATATTACTGATTAATAAAAATGTTGATAGGTTGCTAAAAGATCACTAGATCCAGCTCAAAGTCCTGAGGAGAAGAGGAAAAGCATAAACACGCAAACAAAGCAGCGGGACAAAAAAATAATATTGCAATTTTTCATCAGTTTGTATGCTGGAAAGTAAGGTATGTTTGTTTCGGCATGTAAAAACACCCTTCTTGATTAACTAATTCAGTGCAGTAGCTTTCATCTGCTCGAAAATTCTAAGAAACTAAATGCATTTCCTTCTATCTACACTGTGAAACAATACTCGTGAATGTGATGCTTTTTTAGACGATATCTTTGTATTATTGGCCATTTTTGTTAACAGGTAACAGTATCATTATATGGTAATATTGAGTAAGTGCCTTTTAAAAATACTTACATTCACTTATTACCGCGTAAACATACGAAAATAACAAAATTTCTCGCCACGCTTCACCAACGAATTCGTTTCAATAGCAGATACAAAGTACTGCTTTGAAAGTCACCGTATAAGCATTTCGAAGGTCCTAAATTTGCCTGTTTTACCGACCGTTTGTGCTGCGTAGCTACCTCAATGTTTTGACGGTAGATGATAGGCCACTTCACTCGACCATTTTTATAAAGAAATGAATTTCGCCAAATATTGTAGATACAAGGTCCTGCACTAACGCCGACGATATGCAGATTTCTCCACATCAAAATTTGGATGTTAGGCAATTTCGAAAAGTCTGTAGTGTTCGTGCCGGTCGCACGAAGACCGGTCTTTTTGAAATCTGATCATTTGGTATACCTACTTATATTCTCTCTCATTATGTGGTTCCAGAACTGAATTTTAATCTTAATTAAAATTCTTACTCACTATTTTACTCACTACTCTCTTCTCGATAGATTGACAAGAAGTCTCATATTTGTTTTTGTTCTCTTAACTTCATCTTACTCTAAGTAGGAGATTTGAGCCGGTTCTAAGCCTCCCCCCAGCACTATGACGTATTAATTGCTTTTTTTTTGTTGTTTAGTGAAGGCAAGGTGATGTGACCTTGAAGTGTCTGGTGCATGGATCGTTCAGAATTTTTTTTCCGGTTCTAAGTCTCCCCTCACCACTATGACGTATTAATTGCTTTTTTTTGTTGTTTAGCGAAGTCAAGGCGATGTGACCTTGAAGTGTCTGGTTCATTAATCGTTCAGATTTTTTTTTCATATGAGATTTTGTGTGTGTGTGTGTGTGTGT
>NW_019291863.1:0-55491 GCF_000500325.1 Leptinotarsa decemlineata | reverse complement strand
TGAATTATGTGTACTGGAATTCACCGAAAGAGTTAGTTGCTCGTCTACGACTATTGGTAGCCTCAAAGTCAGCTGGGCATACCGGACATGACAATGAAATAATTTCAATAATTGAAGAATTACGTGAAGAAGGTATAATATATTGATATATCCTCAAGTAATGATCACTATCATATCATCATTCAATGCAGTAACATTATCAACTTTTCCCTTTAATCATTTTGAAATAGAATGACGACAAGTTGTTAATGAATTACATAGACCTGCAAGACGTAATTTAATAGGAGAATAACCACCATCAAAGGTTTTGCAGATCTATGGCAAATAGATCTAGCTGAACTACAATATATTGATTTGTTCAGTCTAGCTCAACTTGTACATGACTGCAACGACTTTCAAGGATCCGACAGTCGTAAAGTTATTCAGCGTTTTTTCAATTGGAAAAATATGGACACCGAAGAAACGGGTGATCGACCTCGATCTCTATGAATGAAATGATATTTTACGGTAACCATCGCAATGGCAGTTATTACACCACTTCCCCCTCCGTAAAAGTTCTGGGCACACAGTGCCATAACTTTTCAATCAACTAATTCTACATTATCATAACCAGAATGAACATTTGTCATTAATCCAAATGCCAACAAAAGATCTGTCACTTTTCGGCGAACAAAGGTTTCGCATCTGATCCGCGTACAGCACTCGCTTGCGAACACTCGCGTATGTGCGTGATTTACTTCTGCAGTCAGCGGGGCTCCCTTGCCTGCTGTGACCTGATGTGGTGTGATGTGATGCAGGAAGTAACCTTTTTCACGAGTCCGGGAAGTCCCAGGACTTTCCGCAAATCTGTTACTCTGAAACGTTACCACTACTAAGCTGGAAAGTTGGCGATCATAAGCTTCGCAACCTTCATCAAATGGTGCATACGTTAATTTGCACACGATTCTCGGTGAAAGTTTTCTTGCACACTGGCGACAAATTCAGTCCATTGTACTGTGCCTTACTGTGGCTTAGGCACTACAGCTCGCGATAACTAGTCCTCCATACTTGGAACAATGCGTTGGCCACTGTTTTCGAAGAGCCCACTTGCTATTCTGGATTCCTTCGCAACGTACTAACTTGGAATTAATACTTACTTTTTCTACCCTGATGCAACTATACTAGCAACTCCATAGTGGGGTATATCCCTGAACTGTTAAGGCGTTACTACTACACCTCCATCAAATTTTAGTGTCCGCCACTCCTGCTTCCTGATACAGCGTCAGCGACGCTACTGGTTTATTATACCTGAAGGTCCCTGACCTTATTTTCTCCATCCTGGGCTGGGTGTACCACTGTGCAAATACCCTCGTGGCACTCATACTGCAATTTATCTGCCGCTCGCGGTTCACACTGCAATTCATTAAAAGTCTATAGTCTATTCGCCTCGAACTTTTATGTGTCGTACTCCGATACTGTCGTGGTCTTCACCTGGGTGATGAAGCCAGACATCATGAGCAAGGTTACTTTCACAATCTGCAAGGTTGGCAGCTCCCTGTTGCCTTCTCCCATAAGCTAGGTGATTGCCTCACTCCGTTCGCTCCTTTTTCACCATAATTTTCCATATTATCAACAAAAGTTCAAATGAAATCTTCACCATTATTCAAAATAGCATAGAACAAAACATCATATGATAACCAATTAGTCAATTCTATCAAATCGAATTCCTATAAAATCAATTGTCCAAACAAAACATAGAAAAATGTAATCATACTACGCATGGTTTCAATCCACAACTCAAATCGCTATCTAATCCTACTCTTATACAATTTTATCTAAGCGGCTCAGGCATACTTCATGACCAACAAAAATGTCTCCATACGAATATGATCCTACCTACCCATATCTACCGTAGATCATTTTCTCGCGATATCCAATATCGGGAGGTCAGACCCTTTCGCGACCTTTCCCTTATTAAAACCTTTCCCTCTACTATCGTGCCCTCCTTTTTTGGTATCCCCTACTTCTAATCTCATGCCCTATTGACATGATCCTCCATTTTCCCTATGAAACTAGCGATTTATAAATCGTGGGACACGATTTCCTGCACTCCTTATGGAAAAAATCTCCATCTACGAAAGATTCGAAGGAATTATGGATTTTTCTTCAAAAACTATTATATATGGGGTAGTTTTCAGGTCGTTGATCAAATTTATGGCTGGCCACGAGTTTGATTCTATTTTTGGGAGCCGCTGATTGTTGGGTCTCGCGCGTCGCTTCAACAAATCCATGGCTGGAATTTGTGGCTGCTTTCACACTGATCTTGATTGAGCAGTGCGCTCATTTATTCGTTGCTAATGAGTATATATACTCGTTTTTCATCAATTTCAGGAAGTTGGACAATATTCACACCGTTTCGTTTCCTTTATTGTAGTATCACATGTTTGCTCCATTTCATTGGATGTGCTTAATATTCTGCATACAAATAGGTATCTAATCGGAGGATGTCTTCAACTCATCCTATAAATCGATATTTCATGTGTAAGAACCCACTATCGACATTGGTGGAAAAAAAACACGGCACCCGAAAAAACCCGGGGCCCGAGAGATTGAATGGGAATTAGTCAGTCAACTCGAGTGAGCCAGGCGAGAGCATTGTTATTTATTCAGTTGTTTGATATCCATATCGGAAAAGGGGTGATGGTTTAATCGTTGAGTTCAATTGTGAATTGATGTATCTTTGGTTTAAATGAATTTGAATTATTTGATGATTATTTTCCATATTTTATACTATTTATTTTTTTGAAAATGTTCCTTTGTCTTTTGCATGTTGCCTTGCTTATTTATGAGCACATGATATTGGTCTATGATATTTAAAAAAAAAATGCCAACAATAATCAAATCAATATCATACAGAGTGTTTTTAATGAATAATGTGTCCAGTACTTATGATTTCTGATTTACATGCTATTCATTCTATTGTGTAGTTTGTATAATAATCCAATGAGTATTGGGAAAAATGTAATTCAGAATGTATCAAAAGAACACTAAGTCCAGTATCAATGTAGGTAGGTCTGAAGTGAGTGGGTCTATTCGACCCTTCACCGCAACCCATAAGGGTTTATTGTGGCACACACCTATTCACACTCGGCCAAATAAACCCAGCTCCTTAACGAAGCCAATTAGTTTGTATGGTGAGTAGTCTTTCAGGTCAGATGGTGAGAGTACGGATCTGCCGAGCTCAAAGAACCTGATTTGGTCCCCAGCGGGGCAGGCACAAAGTATATGCTCTGCAGTTTCATCATTTTCCAGACAGAGGCGACACACACTGTCTTCCGACAGTCCAAGTCTCTGCATGTGATGATTCAAATGACAGTGACCTGTAAGAAGACCTGTTAAACATCGTAGTTCATCCCTACTGTAGTCCAACAACTGTTTGGAATCAAGCTTCGAATGGTGAATAAACGCCTTGGAGTGAGCCAATCCTGGAAGATTCCATAACTCTTCTTGTCATCCAGGTGTTCAGTGTTTGTTTGGCAAAGCCCAAAGCGATGCCAATGACAGGTTATGGTCCAATGAAGCCGCATGCAGCACCCTCCTTTGCAAGAGAGTCAGCAGCTTCATTGCCTTCCAGGCCAGTATGGCCAGGAATCCAGACCAGAGACAATCTGTTCAGTCTTCCTATCGAGGTGAGCCTTTTTCGGCAGTTTGCTACCAATTTAGATGTTGCTCGGTAGGAGCCAAGAGCTTCCAACGCCGCTTGACTGTCCGAGAATATTTTTATTGACTTGTGAGTGAGGTTGGTTTTATCCAATTTCTCCGCACACAATTCAATAGCGTAAATTTCCTCTTGAAATACAGTCGCATAAGTTCCTAGGCAGGTAGATAACTCTGTCGTGGGTCTGCGACTGAAAACACCTGCACCAGAATCGGAAGGTGTTTTTGATCCATCTGTGAACCAACAACTATCTGCTCTTAATATTTCCTTCTCCCGCAGAATTCAGTCCTCTCTACTCGGGAATAGTACTTTATAAGGCATTTCGTAGTTGACAATTGGAGGCATAAAGTCAGAGGTCATTTCCAGAATGCTGTGACTTCCAATGTCAACCAACAGTTTGTTGCACTCTGCATTGAATTGATTTGTGCAATTTGCAATGTGCACAAGTCTGTATGCAGTCCATCTATCCTTTCCAGAAAAATGTGGAGAGGAGGTAGATCTAGAAGTATCTCCATGGTCGCTGACGATGGAACCACTGATAGCCAGACAAGCCTGTCTCTGTAAGCCAGAGAGCTTCGCTTGGGCCGTTTTCTGTAATGCCTTCGGCCACCAAGCAATTGCACCATAAGTGATCATTGTCTGACAATCATCACATAAATCCAATGAATTTGTTTGGGACCTAAACACCAAGTTTTACCACGAATCCTTCGACATGTCCATAGAGACAGTCTGCCTTTGTTGAAACTTTTTCCAAGTTAGCGTTCTAGGTGAGTCTTTTATCAAGGACAATGCCAAGATAATTCACCTCTGTTCCAAATGGACTGACCACACAATTGAGGGGAAGTGACGTTAGATCGTCCAATTTCCTTCTCTTGGTGAAGGGGATTAACACAGTTTTGCTGGGGTTGACAGACATCTGCTTCCTCAGGTACCAACTGTGAACAACGTCCAACGCGCTTTGGAGGATATTACAAGCTCCTCTTCCCGACGTGGACCTTGCCAGGATGACAAGATCATCTGCATAAGCTTGCAGATCAACTTTTTTTCTATCGAGGTCATCAAGCAGACTATCCACCAGGAGCGACCACAGAAGGGAAGATAGTACCCCACCTTGAGGGCAGCCCCTGGTGAACCTAAACCTGATAGCCTCGCCTTGAAGAGTCGTAGTTGCAGTTATGTTTACTAGCATGGCATAGATTCAGCCAGTTATGGTCGATTCTATACCCTTTCTAGCCAGAGACAATCCTATAGATTTAGGTAGTGCATTGTCAAATGCTCCTTCAATATCAAAAATACAGCAACCGCAATCTCCTTGTTGTCAAGGGATTGGGAGATTTTCACAACGAGGTTGTTTAATGCTGAATCTGTTGATTTGCGGTTTGATAAGCATACTGGTGGTTATTCAGGGGGAGTACGCATATAATGCTACCCTCCTGATATGTCCGTCCAGTATCCTCGCAAGTCCTTTCAGCAGAAAGGATGTAAGGCTGATTGGTCGTACCGATTTGAGGTGTAGGTCTCTCCGGCCCACTTTTGGTATATATACCACCCTTGCTGCCAACCAACTGGGTGGTATATAGTTCCACGCCAGACTAGCTCTATACAATTTTGTGAGAATAGGTAAAATTATTTCCAGTCCGTTTTGAAGAAGAGCTGGAAATATAACATTTTCTCCGGGAGATTTGAAGGGCTGAGAAAAGACTTGATATCCCATTCAACTGCCGGTGCTGTGATAACCTTTCTTGCGACGTCCCAGTCGTTCTTTTTTGGGCGTTTAGCGCCCTCGAAAATGGGCGGTCTGTTGTTATTAAGAGTCAGATTTCCAGGAAAGTGGTTTTCTATCAATAGCTCTAACGTTTCTTTACTAGAGGTCGTGAATGTTCCATCGGGTCGTTTAAGCAACCCAATTTTAGTAGTCGGCTCTCTAGAGAGAATCTTGTGAATTCTTGCGTTGCGAGGTGAATCAGAGATACTCTCACAGAACTTCCTCCAAGACTCCCGTTTTGTGTTTCTAATTTCCTTGTTGTGTGCCATTAGAGTGGTTTTATAAAGCTCCCAGTTACCGGACTCTTTAGCTCGATTGAATAGTCGTCGAACTTCTTTTCTCTTACTCTTAAGGCTTTTGTTCCACCAAGAAAAGTTGCGGTTATCTCTTTTGACTCTCAGTGGATAGTTCTCATAATAGGATGAGATCACTGCTTCGCGAAATTGCGTCGCTACTGTATCCATATCATTACAACTGTGAATAGTACTGAATCCGTCGTCAAAGTACGTTTGGAGGGAGTTTTTATACCCCTTCCAGTCAGTAGATTTTTTGAGTCACGATATTCCACTATTGGTCTTAGACTGTTTCAATATTGAAAAGAATATATCTATGGTCTGAACAAGACGGTTCAGTAGATACAGACTAATGGTGTATCTTGTTGCTCAGAGAATGTGAGCTGATGGTTAAATCTAATACCTTTTGCCCCTAAGGTCTATATTCGTGCTGCCCCACGCTGTATGTTGTTTTATATTACAATGTGTACAATATTACGATTTGTATTGGAATCAATGTCATACAGAGTGTATGAAATGAATACTGAGTTCAGTATTGGTGATTTCTGAAACATATGTTGTTTTATTGTACAGTGTATACAATATTATGATTTGCATTGGAATCAATGTCATACAGAGTTTATGAAATGAATACTGAGCTCAGTATTAATGATTTCTGAATCATATGATATCTTATTGTACAGTTACGATTTCGATCGAGATCAATTTCAAACAGAGTGTATGAATGGAATACTGAGTTCAGTTTTAAAGATTTCCGAATCGTATGATATTTTATTATACAGTTACGATTACCATTGAAATGAATCTCATACAGAGTGTATGAAATGAATACTGAGTTCAGTTTTGAAGATTTCCGAATCATATGATATTTTATTGTACAGTGTCTACAATATTATGATTTGCATTGAGATCAAAGACATACAGAGTGTATGAAATGAATAATGAGTTCAGTATTGATGAAGACTGAATCATAAGTTATTTTATTGTACAGTGTTTACAATATTACGATTAGCATTAGGATCAATGTCATACAGAGTGTATGAAATGAATACTGAGTTCAGTATTGATAAAGACTGGATCATATGTTATTTAATGGTACAGTATGAACAATATTACGATTAGCGTTGGAATCAATGTCATACTGTGTGTATGACATGGATACTGAATTTAGTATTGATGATTTCTGAATCATATGCTATTTTATTGTGGAGTGGCTACAGCAATATGATATGTATTAAGATCAATACAATCACAAAGAACGATATGGCTATGAGACCCAAAAACAGCACTGGATCTCCAGACTAGATTTTCAGGTTCGAAGTCTTCGATAGATTTCAACCTGGAAGGAAGAAATGGGCTTCAACCCTGAAGGCTACAATGTCTATATTTTCTGGTATGAAGGCAGAGACGAAGTTCTGCTCTTAAGGCACTGATGCACTCAGATCAAAAAGTAGACAGATTCAAGCCTCAAAGCCTCTGATGAATTCAGGTATTCTAGTCCACCCTCTCGGGGTGTCTCCACCTTGTCGTGGTGAGAGGGCTTGTAAACCATTATGATGTGGTGGGCTATGCCGACGGCAGCCTAGCTGCTGGAAGGGCGTCCCTTGTCGGACAAGTTACCACGGAGTGGGCAGACTAAGAGAGACACAATAGGAGAAAACCTGCGAAAAATCCGAAATCCAAAGTGTTAAGCGATCCGCCCAGGCTCCGTTCACGACAGTGGGTCGTGAACGGAGCCTGTGGGGACATGGCGATACTCCACAGTATGTAGCTTTATCCTCGCAAGAGGGACTCTGCGGGGATGGACATATCCTTTCCTAGCTACTCGTGGGTTTTAAAATGGAAAATAATCATTCAAACAAATTTGTAAATTTAGAGCAGGATATGTCAGAAGATGTTCGCGAGAAGATTTTTGCAAGAAGAAGTTCGTTGGCACGATCTCCTGATAGGAAATTCAGCATTGAAAATAAGCAGAGCAAAGTTGAGCATGAACTAATAGATTTAACTAGAAATGAGGCGACTCCAACTACACCTCATGAAAATGACAGAGAGGTATTTTTCATCCCCCTGAAGGAATCTCCAACTCCACAACTGGAAGAACTGTGGGAAGATGAAATAGGCAAGAGTCCTGTTTTTGACCAGAGAAAATGAATCCTAAGAGAAGCGACTCTATCAAAGAAGATGTTATTGCACAAATTAGGGACTTGGACGAAGAAGAGTCATCCTTTCTTATGACCTTTCTTCGTCTAGATGATAGAGAAAGCATGAAGCGAAAAAGAAACCCAATGTCACCCCAGAAAAGAGAAGGAAATGATACTATTGAGAACAATTGCATCCTCCATAACATACAGGAGATAAGAAAATAAGGGAAACTGGTGAGCGAATACCCAAATACTCAAAAGGGGATCAAGGCTTTAACCGAAGAGCTGAACAAGGCCGCCACTAAAGTCGAGAAACAACTCCTCGGAAGCAGTGAGCAGAGAAAAAAAAGTAGAAAGGAAGCGGACGGAATAGGTAAGAATAGAAAAACCCAGCAGGAAGAAATGAAAGTGCACACAAGGACATTCTCCACCCAAGTAAATGAGGATATAATATCTATGGAATACAAACGTATTGCCAATAATAGAGAAGAGAAGATCCAACTCTATCTAAGGGGAGAAGCTGAAAATGACGGCTGGAAGTGACTCGAAGAAATCATAGATCAAGCCTGACGTGAAAACGATTTCTCAAAAACTACAGCCTGTCGCGATCCTAAAGGAAAAAAGGGGGGAATTATACTGGATAAGATAATTGCCAGATTCCCAGATATGGACGAATTTGTTTCAGAAGAGGTAACTGAGATAGAGTACATTAAAAAAGATACTAGAACGCGGACAAGTAGAGGTTCGATTGCAGAAAATGCTTGCACTCTATACATTGTTCCACTGCTGGCGGATGACACGGAAGTGAAAGAAGAGGTAAAGTTGATGTATGAGCAACTACTGAACCTCAAGAATCTTGCAGAAAACGGAGAGGAAAAAACAGTCCAGATAGTTAAGACGGAAAATCTGGACGACCGATACTTGAGAAAGTGCACGGAGAGCGCATTCCAAAGAACGCAGGTATAGTTCACGGTGTTCTGCAAGAAGTCGATGGACAAAACTGAGGGAAGATACAAAAAAAATCGTTGTGAAAATGGGAGGCAATAACTACGCCGAAGCGTTAAGGAACATGAGAAACTGCACGGACCTAGGCAAAACCGGGGTTCAAATAAAGAATATGAAACGGACAGCTATCGGGATATACTCCTAGAGATGAAAAGGGGGAAAAGGGCAGGCTAACATCCTGAAAGAAGCCATAGAGAAGGAAAATTAAAACACCAAAGTGGAGTCTACTAGCAAAAGCAGCATAATCCCCATCTATGACATTGAGGTCGATATAAAAGAGGAGGACATCATTGAGGCTATTAAGAAAGTTGACAGAAGATCTACCGCGGATAATGCAAAGATAATATCACTGAGGATGAACTCGTATGGCAACCAAAATGCCACGGTGTCAGTCGAGAAACTCACAGCAAAAGAACTGACAAAGCAAAGGACAATACGAATAAGATGGATACCCTGCCGAGTGAGAGAGGGTGAACATAATAAGATGTTACCGGTGCCCTAACTTTGGTCATAGAAGAGATGAATGTACAGGGGAAGACAACGCGACAAAATGTCTGAACTGCTTCAAGGAGGGGTACATAGCGTAGAAGACAGCTTTTGCACAACATGTGCCACTGGTGGATCAGATGAGATGCCCAAGTTACCGCCAAAACATTCATAATAGAGAACAACAAATGGGGCGAAGGAGACTATCGCAAGATAGAAGAAATGAAGAAGGGGGACCAAGCGGGACCAATAATGCAGATACTGCAAATTAATATAGGTAGGGGAAAGGCAGCCCAAGACGCAGCATATGCGACGGCGGACAAAATAAACGCAGACCTGATATTTTTGCAAGAGCCAAATAAAGCGATGTTCAAAAATCATGTGATGGACAGAAACGGCGACGTTTCAATGTTCTGCAGAAACAAAAATGTCAATACAATGTCACATCAAGCTTTCATGGGATACATCAAAGTAGATTTCAAAGTCTGGACACGTTTATATTTCGCCTAATATACCTGTGCAGACTTATAAAAATCAATACTCACCATGCTAGACGATTTTAAAGCCAAGTCTACTCTCTAGGGATCCGATAGCTCAGATGCGTGGGGGGTATATTTAGCGGAATGGATGGCTTCGCTAGATATGGAGATCAAAAATGATGGAGCAACGCCCACTTTCGTCAGAAGAAGTAGCAGATCCTTCATTGATATAACATGAACCACCACTGGGAGGGGAAGGATACACAAATGGAAAGTGCTAGAAGAGGAATCCCTCAGCCTGCACAGGTATATTGCAGGTGAAAACAGGGCCGGGGGCGAAAAAGAAGAAACCGACGTTGATCGAACGTAAGTTTGACGAGAATATATTCAGGAAAGCCCTACTCTGTGCCACTCAGGGATTGAGGATAAGCAACTGTAATGGGTAAGTAGAAAAAACTGCGGTATCGCAAAACCTCGTCCCAGATGTCAACAGCAGAGGGGACCCACAACCATATTGGTGGACGTCTGAAATTGAAGGTTTTCGTAGATATTGTAACTCCGAGAGAAGGCTCCTTGCCCGGTTCAGAACCCGGATAATGGACGCAGAAGAGTTGGAGAGATTCGAGAGAGAGTATGCGGCCAGCAAAACATATTTCAAAACTGCCATCAAACGATCCAAAAGAAAAAAATGGAAGGAAGTGTGCGATCAGCTAGAGGATGACCCTATGGTTAAGGATACCAACTGGTAACGAAGAATATCAAACACCGAAGCGCACAATACAACATCGGAAAAAAGGCAAAAGAATTATTTCCAGAGAAGCGCGAGGTGGAACAGAGGAGAACAGATCCATATAACAGAGAATGAAATAATTTCAGCAGAGGAACTCAGCAATTCAGCAAACAGATTGAAGGTAGGCAAGGCCCCTAACCTGGACCGCATCATTGCAGAGGCTGACAAGGAGACCTAGCAATCATTTCAGAATACTTCGCTGAAATAATAAATATACCCTTAGAAACTCAGAGCTTTCCAATTACCTGAAGAAAGGTTATAGTCATTCTCATTTCGAAGGGATTTCCCGGGGGGCAAGGAGTCCAAAAGTATAGAACTATATGCCTATTAGATGTTCTGGGCAAGTTATATGAACAAGTCATCAAAAAAAAAAGACTGGAGGATGAGCTGGAGGAACAGAAGGAACTGTCACCCCGCCAATTGGGCTTCAGAACGGGGAAGTGCACAGTAGATGCTGCGAGATGTGTGCTGGACCATGCTATGGAAGGGCGGAAAAAATGGGCAGAAATATTTTTGGTCGATATGAAAAATGCATTAAATACGGCGACGCGGAGCAAAGTAATTCAAAAACTCCGTCGAAAAGGAATAAGTCAGTATCTGGTGAACACTGTCGAAAGCTATTTATCCGCAAGGGAACTCATAATAGGAGGAAAAAGTTTTTTCATGTCTGAAGGCGTTCCACAGGGATCCGTACTGGGACCGTGTCTATGGAACGTGCTATACGATGACTCCGAATGCGACTACCAGAAGGCTGCAAAATAGCGCTGCTAGAAATCCATCAATGGATGGGAGCAAATGACCTGGTACTGGCCCTGGAGAAAACAGAGGCCATCATACTCAGGGGTCCCAGGAAGAGGAGCGAGATATTCTTCCATATAGGAGAACAACCCGTCACCTCAAAAAAGAGCGTAAAATACTTGGGCATATGGGTGGGAAAAAACTCCACTTATGGGGAACACATTAGACAAATAACGGAAAAGGCGTTAACAAAAATTATGCCAAATAAGAAGGGTAGCCAACGGAGAGCGATACTGAACGGCGTGGTTCAATCAGTACTGACTTGGCGCGCCGATATGGTGCTGAGGATACATAGATATGAAAATCTAATAACGAGCACCCAGAGACGTATGCTATTGAGGATTGCCAGCGCGTACCGAATCTCTTCCACAGAAGCCCTGCACATTATAATAGGTGTAGTTTCCACGAACTCTTGGTAAAAGAAAGAGTGGAAATATACAGTCTCAGGAGGGAACAAGGTCAGATGCAATTAAAAATAGAGGTGAGGACAGCCATGGCCAACAAGTGGCAAAACAGATGGGATAACAACCAATCCATCGGACAGTGAACAAAAGAGCTTCTACCAGAAATAGTTCCATGGTTGAAATGCAACCACAGAAGACTGGACTATTACCTAATCCAGTTCCTAACTAGTCATGGAAACTTTCGTACCTTAACCCACAGAATAAGAAAAAGCCCTGACGAAAGATGCGTGTATTGTTTCGAGAGAGACACCCCGGCGAACATTGTCCTCCAGTGCGACAGATGGGAAAGAGAGCGCAGAAAATTCGAGATAGAAATGGGCACAACAATAACTCAGGCAAATATAATAGTAGAGATGCTGGAAAGCAGATCGAAGTGGAACATGCTGCATAACCACGTGAAGAAAATAATTTAAAAAAAAGAAACGCATGAGAGGGCTGTCCAAGCAGGCTTGAGGCAGAGGTAAGCTTGGTTAGATGATTTAGACAAGGCAGTTATACGCGATGTATGCCCACCCAGGATTATTCCACGTATACCATTAGGGCCAAACGGGGGAGGTTTTAGCTGGTAGGCGAGGGTAACCTTGAATCTTGCATTATGTCTTTTGAAGATTTCCTTCTTCAGAAAAAAAAAGATATTCTAGTCCAAGGACAATAAACCTCACTCTACAGCAGTGATGGATCCCAATCTCAAAAGCAGAGATTGATTTCAACTGCAACTCCAATGAAAGAGATGGATTCAAATTCTAGAGGCAGAAATGGATTCCAACCTTATAGTAAGGTTTGATAAGCGATAATAAGTTTTGTTTGACGAGAGTAGATGTCTCGTGGAGATCATTTAGGGTGATATTAATGGTACCTGTTTCCAGAAGTGATGATGAATTTGATTCAATAGATTAAGGATTTGGAACGATAGTGGCACCAGCAACCATGGGTTGCTGATGATGTCAAAAGCTATGATGGGCCCAAACACCAATTGCAGTAATGAAGTTCACTTCCAGATTTCCAGATCTGAATGGCAATACAGTGAAGTTTCAATATTCTTGTATTGGAATGTAAATCAACGGGGTCAGCGATATATTTCACCCCTATGGGTAACCATGGGTCTCTTCTCCGAAGGCGACAATAGAATTTAACTTCAATTGCAAATATGCGTTTCAACCTCAGCTGCAATCTAGCAATTGTTTGAAAACATACTTCGGAGAATTTATAAATACCTTGGTATTCGTTTGGTAAAACCCCAATTCTTGTCAATGTCTGGTTCTGAAGCACCCTTCCTCATACAAGAGTCAACAGGTTTCAGGTGGTCATTATCATCAGAAATGCAGGGCATTTTGCTGAGTATTTTTCAGGAGGCACTTCACTATCAACTTAAACGTTGGTGAGCGCCAAGTGCTTTCAAAGCCGCTTGGCTATTCGAGAATATTCCATCGATCTTGCGTGAGAAGATTTCAACCATTGAAGAATCATTTCTACTTGAGCAAGTACTGTATAGCAAAACACGTAAGGCGATTTTGTGAACCGTTTTAGCGAAAATCGTTCAGTAACTAGTAGTACGTTTTGAATTGGAAGTGGTCATCATCGCCATGGAGAAAGATAGGATGATCAAAGAGCACGAGTCGCTGACTAGCGACTTGCTGGCCTGGATCGAAGATACTATCATTCTATCTACTATCCTTGGAGACAAGGAATTTGTCAATGGTCTAGTTGGCCTGCAAGGACAATTGGGTCAGTTCCACAAGTACCACTTCGTTGAGAAGCCACTCAAGCTCGTAGAGAAAGTCAACCTAGAGATATTGCTTTTCACGTTACAGTCAAAAATGAGGGTAAACAACCAACATCCGTACATGCCGAAAGAGGGCAAGATGTCATCGGATATCAACAAGGGGTATGGGAGCGGTTGGACAAAGCCGGGCACGAGAGAGAATTAGCACTCAGAGGAGAACTGATTCGACAAAAGTAACTCGAACAATTAGCCACTATGTTCAAGGCTAGCATGCCAGTAACTTGGTTGAGAGAAAACCAGAGTCTTGTGTACCAAAACAATTTTGGACAGGACTTGGCCGCAGAAAAAGCTGCCGCTAAGAAACACGAATTTTAGTCAAATATCTGTCAGCTTCATTCAACAATACTTGACAAGATATGTAAATTTTTTGGGAGAGCTTAGAGTATCTAGAACATAAAATGCGATAGAATGGTCTTGAGTCTGATTCAAGGAAAATTATTGCATTTAGAAGTTGGCCTGCGAACGTAAATTCAGTAAAACAGCTCCTAGGGTTAACTAGCTATTTGGAGGATCCATAGTGATTACTCGACCATTAACATCCCTTACTGAGAAAGAACTGGAGTTGTAGTGAAAATAATAGCATAACACAGTATTCGAAATTCTGAAGGATCTGTAGATAATGAGACTTGATTTGGCATTCCACGACAGTACAGCAGGAAATGGGCTTCATACCGATACATCCAAGATTGGTGTTGGCGGAATTCTGCTGCAAAGTAGGGAGATAATTCATTTGAACCTGTCATGTTCTTCAGCCTACAGATGACAAGGAAAGAATAGCGGTAATAGTATCATCATTCATATGAAATAGAAACATTGGCAGTTGTCAAGAGACGAATCAATTTAGAGTTCACTCATTAGGTTTCAAATTCAAATTCCTTATGCAGGAAGAATAGCAGGAACAGCTCTATTATTAATATGAATTAGAAATATTGACAGTTGTCAATAGTCTGAAGCAATTAGAAGGTCATTTGCTATGTTGTGAATCCAAAGTTATGATAGACTGTAATACACGTGGGGGTTCGATGCCGACATCGAGTACCGTCCTGGGAGCAGGATGATCATGTAGATACCTTGGGTAGAGGTATTGCAGAGAAAATTTGTAGGGTTGGTGAATGAGATGCCTTGCAAATTAACTCAAGAACCGATTGGATTCTATAAGTTTAACTATAAGATTCTTGTAGTTGACGACTATCACCTCACATGCTATTGAACAAGTGGAAAGGCGAAACCGTGTAATACTGAATTACTTTCAGTACGACGAGAATACATGGGATAATCTCATTTTCTCCATTCAGTAAGGTTTGAATTGAATTCAACCATCGGTTATTCAACTAGAAAAAATTCCATATGAGTTTTGTTTCGATTACAACTTCAGAAGTATATCAGACGCCATCCAATTAGGATAAAAATACATCAAATGAAGATGAAAAATATTACGATTCAAACCGATGATATAAGTGGTGACAGTGAGCAGAGTGCTCACTCCGATGAAAAATGAAATATCTGGAAAGCGAGTTAGCAACCAGAGTCAAATGATCAGAATGTTTGATTGTGCAATTGATTTCTATTATTTTCTTTCAGAAAACTGGTAGATTTTCCCTCGAGATCGAGTGTAATAGAAGCATAGCCTAATGTAAGAAACCACTATTGACATGGGTAAAATAAAACATGGCACCCGAAAAAACGCGGGGCCCGAGAGATTGAATGGAAATTAGTCAGTCAACTCGAGCGAGCCAGACGAGAGCATTGTTATTTATTCAGTTGTTTGATATCCATATCGGAAAAGGAGTAATGGTTTAATTTAAAGTTCAATTGTGAATTGATGTATCTTTGGGTAAAATATATTTTGGCGATTATTATATCTGCTTTTCTTATATATGATGCTCCAATTGAACTTTATCATTCGAAAGTTACAACTTTACACAGTCATTACTGTCAATAACAATGAAGTTGGAGATCAAACGCATTTTCTTCTTCACTGATTGCAGCGTATCAATAATGTCCTACGAATTCCTATGGCAGATCTCAAAAAAATAATGTGACGCTTTTGTATCTGTTATTCAATGGTTTGGAGGACACGATTTCTATAGCGTTATTTATTTTAATATATTATACACTTTAATACAAAACCTCTTCGATTCATTAATAAAACGAAAAGTTGATCATTTATTTGTGATAGGGTAGAATTGTAACCAGTGGCGCTCAATGGATCCATAGAAAAAATTTCCCTGTGAACAGGAGAAGATCTAAATATTCACTTCAGAACACCTCCTAACTCAATAAGTGAAACAAATACCAAGAAAAATGTCACAGTTTTGTATGTGGGGAAGTGTTTTCGTTTTATGTCCAATTCTTTCTCGAAATCCTTCAAAAAACGACTTACCCGAGTATATGATGTCTGTTACTCGACTAATTTCATCGATGCTCCCTGCACATACGAAAGATTCCTCTGAATTGAACTAAAAGTAGGTATAACCAGTTCATTTTGCCAAAAAAACTCTGAATGAGACGGCACTGCAGTGTTGAGTTAGATATGTCCTGCAGTAACCCGGGAATAATACTGTAAGTCATTTTACTTGGCGAGGTCCTGCTACTGGACACATATTTGTCGGATATGATCCAATGTCTTTCATGGTAAATAAGATAATACAACAATAATATGGTTTTTCCCTTGTAGATACATTGATACTGATTTAATACAGTCTACAGATTATGTGATAGAGAGTATGGATGATTAAATGCAAGAGAATGTGATTTATATGGATTGCAGCCAGGCTTGCAGAGATCGGCATTGATCAGCATCTTCTAGAGAGGATATTGTCATTTACTACAGAAAGGCATCAAGTTGTGGATATCAACAGTAACAAGTAAGAACCTGTTGTGGTTAAGAACTTTCAGCATAGTTATATGTGGGTCCATGAGGGACATATTCCAAAATTATTTTGAAATATATAGTCCCCTAAAAAGTTACATACCGAAGTTATATTTTTTCTTATGGATCACCCTGTATTTTTTATACTTTCAAATACTATAGACGAAATAAATGTGAGTTACTATTATATTTCCCATACTCAAAACTGACCGTTTCAATTAACGAATGTGTATCCAGGAATTCTTTCACTGCTTGGAAAAATTTACTCATGTTTGCTTATAAAAGTTCCAGTATTCAGAGAACTAAAGATAATCGAAAAATTTCAATCATAACAATAGTGAAAAAAAATTTGAATAGTTTCAATAATAATATTACGAAATCGACTACACCTCACGTCGTCTGTTCCTGGGTACCACTGTCTGGCGCCTGTCTTCACTACCGTCTTCAGACTCCAACACCCGCTTCAGAACCCCGTTTTCCAAGGTAAGGAAGTTCCATTGTGCCCAGTAAAACTCACCGCTGGCGAGTAACCTGCTACCTCCTGCCACGATTGTCTTTGATTACTTTTGTTCCATCCGATGACTAAACCGAAATCTGGGTCTTTCTCTTGGTCTTCCTTGATCTCATTGTGTTCCCAGTTGTCGTCTACAGAATAGATGTTCTATTTCGAAGTCAAATTCTTGAAGTCTCTCAATCCAACGCGCTACTTGGCCCTAGGGATTTTTGAACTGCAGAAGCCATTTGAGAGCTGCATGGTCCGTTCTCAACAGAAGTCTTCTTCCATACACGTATTTGTAGAAATGCTCTACACCTTTGACAACGACCAACAGCTCTCGCCTGGTGACACAATAATTGCGCTCTGGTTCACTGAGCGTTTTGCTGAAGTAGCCAATTACTTTCTCCTGTCCATCCTGGGTCTGAGGAAAGACTGCTCCAAGTCCCACGTTGCTGGCATCAATCTAAAATGAACTTTCCGTCTGGTAGGGAATAGCTCAAAACAGGAGCGTTGATCAAAGCTCTTTTCAACTTCTGGAATGAGTCTTGGCATTCCTCTGACCACTGGAACTGGATCTGCCCTTCTGTGAGTCGGGTCAATGGTTTGGCGATGTTGGCAAACCCCAGCACACATCGGCGGTAGCAGGAAGCAAGGAAGCTCCGAAGCTGATGTATGTCCTTTGGAATGGGCCAATCCTTAACTGCTTTGATTTTTTGTTCGTCCACTGCCACTCCTTTCCCAGAGACAACGTGGCCAAGGTAACGGACTTCTTTCTGGAACAGATGGCATTTCTTGGGACTAAGTTTCAATCCAGACCTCATACGCATGAATACCTCCTCCAGATTTTTCAAGTGATCGTCGAATGATTTTTCGACCACGATTATATCATCGAGATACACTAGACGCGTCTTTCATAAGAGCCCCTTGAGAACCGTCTCCATCAATCTCTCGAAGGTCGCTGAAGACAAATCCCGAATGGCACAACCGTGAACTGCCACAATCCTGAGCCGATGGTGAAAACTGACTTTTCTGGATCTTCTGGGGCTGATTCAACTTGCCAATATCCACTCTTCAAATCCAAAGTCGAGAAAATCGTGAAGCCGGCTAGCTTGTCTAGGGTGTCGTCGATTCTTGGAAGAGGGTAGCTGTCTTTCTTCGTTACGTTATTTAGCTGGCAATAGTCCACGCAGAATCTTGTGGAGCCGTCCTTCTTTCTCACTAATACGACTGGGGAAGACCACGGGCTGTCAGAAGGTTCGATGACTCCTTCTTCTTCCATATCGCTGACTATCTTGTCTGCCTTTTCTCTCTTGGCAAGAGGGAGTCTTCTAGCTGATTGCCGGTTTGGTCGGGCATTCCCAGTGTCGATTCTATGATGAACCACATTCGTTCTGCCGCCTTTTCCTTCACCAATATCGAAGATTTCCTGGTACTTCTTGACTTACTCCCTCAGTTTTGATCGGTGAGTTGGTGGTATGTTCTTGGAGGAAATGTCAATCAACTTCTCCAACTCTTTAGGCAAGTTGTTGGCTTGGTTAACAGAACTACATAGATAGATAGATATATTTATTTGACAACTTTACACTTGAATGTTTGTTGCAAGTCAGTTAAAATATACATAGAAAAAGAAAAAAACTAGTCACAAGTTAAAAATATTGAATCATAAATTGTGAATAAAATGAAAGATAATTTTGAACATTACAATAATCAGTCTAAAATTTTTGAAAGTGTCAAAAAACAAATATTATGTATAAACATGAGCTTCACATATCAGATGAAATAAAATCAAATCTAAATCGGCATAATTGAAGTACTTTCCCGAGTACTATAAAAATAGTTTTCCAGGAGAATAGTTCTAACTCTGTTTTTGAAGGAGCTTTGTTTGAGCACTTTGAACGAATTTGGAAGATGATCATAGAGATTGATATTCAATTAATTTTTAATAGACCTTGTGAGTTTGTGTTGAGGCTGTATGAACAGATCTTCTGTAGCATGATGATGAATATCCAGATGCTGCGAATGGATTGATTTATTTTTATGGATTTCAAGTAATTGACTATATATGAATACCGATGGTAGTGGTAGTATACCCATTTTTTTAAAAAGCGGCTTACAGTGATCTCTTTAATTGGCATTCATCAATATTCTGACTGCTTTTTTCTGAAGTCTGAAGATTTTAATAGAGTGGGAGGAATTACCTCACAAGTGGAACAAAGCAAAATATGAACTTCTCAGGGCGTCAAGAGACAATACTCTATTTAGCTGTAGAAAAGCAAATAAACTCTCACACAGCTTCTTACTCAGTAAATCAATGTGTGCATACCATGATAAATTCCGGTCAAGGATGAGTCCTAGTAGTTTGGCAGTATCATCGCCATTTTCGGTGGTTTCTGTATTTGAGGTCGTGAACAAGACCATTTGGGTCTTGCTTTCATTTAATTTCAACTGATTTGTTGTGAACCACAGAGACACCTGTCTCAGAGTATCATCAGTAATAATTCGATTATGTTTTTCTGAGACGTTATTAGAGTTGTGTCATCTGCGAAAAGAACACATTTACCTGGTGACATAAAATGACTGAAGTCATTGAAATATATCAAGAATAGCAATGGTCCCAGTAGGGATCCCTGCGGTACACCATTCTTGATAGTTTTATTGTCAGACATGACACACAGATTGACATCACACACAGATTGGGTTCTGTTACATAAGTACGACTGAAATAAACTGAGTGGTAGCTCCCTCACTCCATAAAACTCCAACTTTTTGAACAGAACATCGTTCGAAACGCAGTCGAATGATTCAGAGAGATCACACATGGTTGAATATCACATGTTCACCTCTCTCAAGACCCTAGATAACCAGACTCACAGTTTTTCAAATTGTTCCTGTTGTTGATCTACCCGCTCTGAATTCGTATTGATCTTCACTAAATAATTTGTTATTGATAAAAAAGATCATGTCTGTTCTTCAAAATAATTTCAAAGATTTTTCTCAAAACGGAAATGACTGATATTGGTCTATAGTTACAAACCTGTCTTCTTTTTTAAAAAGAGGCAATACCTTTGTTCATTTAAACATGTCTGGAAAATACCCTTTTTGTATACACGAGCATACACTCCGTATCACAGAGGAAATGGAGAACAGTGCCCCAGCATTGTTCCCCTCTTCAAGGTCACGGGAAAGTAGTTGACAACAGGGCCTTCCCCAGTGAGATTTCTCGTCCAATTTTCTCATCATGAATCTTGGGTTCGAACATTACCACCTTTCCGCTGCTCGCACTTCCGTCCAAGCGAGCCTCGCTTCTTCAATGAAGCACCAGTTCTTCTCTGCCGACACGTAGGACGCCGTTTTGAAAATTCAGCTCGAACCCTCTGGAATTCATTATGTCCATTCCAATAATCGCATCGTCCTCGATGTCCGGCACCAATGCACGATGGTTCAATTTAGTGTTGCCCAACACCAATTCAATTGGTAGTTCTCCAAGTACAGTGGCTTGCTCCCCTGTTGCGGTGCGTAGCTTTCAGCTTGACGGTTCGATTCTTGCCGGTGTTTTGGCAGAGGTTGGCCCAAGAATGGTTATCGTCGCACCTGTGTCTAGCAGCATAGTGCAAGGCTCATTGTTGATGAGGCCGTCTACGAAAACAACTTTGTCTTGTCGATGAAAAATGGCAACATATGCATTTTTAACGGGGGTTTGCTGGGTACAGGCCGACGATTGCCCCTTCTCATCGACCCCCTCTAGTTTTCCTGATTTGGTGTCGATTTTTCGAATGCTGGACATTTGCTACGCACATGTCCAATTTTTCCATAGTTTCAGTATGTTATTTATTTTCTCTCAGGCAACACTTCTTTCATTACTTTTCTGATGATGGCCTCAATATAGGCACTTGTCCATCTTCCTCGATAGCTCGAACTTTGCTCTGGCTCTTGCAGAATTGATTTGCAGCCTCAAACTCCAGAGCGCTTGTCAGTTCATCCACGAGATGTTTGGGATGAGATAGTGTCAAGGGCCTGCCTCGTTTCTTGGTCGCGAAGTCCGTCCAAGAATGCCTGAACTGTTAACCGCTCCATTACATTTTCCGGTGTAGCAGGATATGCTAGACAAACCAATCGAGCTATGTCGGCTTCAAACTCCTGTAGGGATTCTCCTAATTTCTGGCAGCGGTTCTTCAGTTGTGAATGGTAAACGTGATCTAGGTGGGCCTGTCCTTACCGCAGCTCAAGATGTTTTATAAGTTGGTCATAGTCTTCCTGTTCTTGGGCTGTGGGGGTTTGCAAAATATTCGTTGATTCTCCATGCGACGCCGGTGTTAATGCTACCGCCTCTTCTCCTGCATTCTATTCATTCGCTCTGGCCGCAGCTTCGAATTGTCGGCCGTAATTTGTCCAAGGAGTTTTTCCGTCGAACTGGGGCGGCTTCATGGAGAGCTTTCCTGGTTCAAAACTGCCTTTGACATCTTTCAGTTCCGAAATTGAGTTTTCGGTAACATATTCTATGGTGTGGGCAGAATAAACGATTTGGTTTTGCAACTTGTTAATTGTTTCCTTCATCTTGCTGATTTCTGCCTAAAATACGCCTTTGATTTCATCGCCTAACTTTTTTTCCATTTTCTTCATTTCTGCTCCGATTTCATCTTTGATCTCCCCTTTGATTTCCTCTCTGATTTTGTCTGTCTCTGTCTCGATGGTACCTATCCTTCCTTTGAGTAGACTGACTACACAACAATGTTCTTTCTTTGAGCCTTCTGCATTTTCTAGAAGCTATTACCTCCACAAACGCCCCACCCAGCATTTCAACAGTGGATACGGGAGTGGGTATAAAGAAAGAAGAAAGGAGTAAATTGATTTTCGAATATTTTATTGATGATTGTTATGGGAAAGAGAGCGTTGGCAAATATAATATAAAGAAAGACAGTTATTTTTTTAACAATAATAGAAGGTAAAGAAAAATTGTAACGAAGATTGTCAGTTCTAACTTCCGTGACCAATCTACAAAATTTGATTCATTCACAAAAAAAATAAATGATATTAAAATGAAGGATTTTGTCACAATGATTTCCTCGTTGTCTAATCCAACTGATGAATCATCTCCCCTTTAGTATGCATACCATCGGCTTACAGTTGTTTAAAGGTAGCAAATGTTTCATAATTTCAATACAATACACTAAACTAATATAATCGATACTAAGTAAAAGTAGACACTTTTCAGCTAGATGAAGTGGGTTACGCAGTAACGATGACAGTTTTGGTAGTGTTACTCCTGTGATGCCAATGCGTCCCGTTCAGACCGAAATGAACGATAAAAAGGAACAATATTATCTTCTTTGAGACATGAGGCTTACGATCATCCGCTTTAATGTCGCTACCAACAGTGGTGAGTCATCTAGGTGTCCAAGAATTGGAGATTCGCCAACCGCTATTCTCAAAGTTGGGGAGATTTTATGGGCGTTATCAGCTAGCAACGAACAGGCAAATGGAAAATGAAGGCCTAAAAATTTATACATGTCTGAAAATAATTTCTTGCAAGCAAGAAGGTCGTATCAATAAAACACCAAATGTTTGTTTATACCTGAGATGAAGTGTGGCCTTTTGAGATGTCCGAGTTCTTCGATAAGATAAACTTCAATTTGAAAGTTTCGAGTAATTCCTACATAAATCCTACGACAGTAGATAATTGATTATCTTCCTTGAGATAAATCAATTGTCGATTCAGGAATATTTTGAAACCTCCTTTCAAATCCTCAAAATTGCGATGTTCTTTCCGTGTCTGGTTCAAAACCAAAAAAAGAAGAGACGTTTTTTTTCTGAAGTTTCCAAATTCCGAAATGACATGAACTGTCATAAGAGACAGATGAATTATTTATAGACTTCCCCATTCTCCATTATGAAATCTACTGGGGGTTTACTAAAAATTGAGGTAGTGATTTTGAAACCGTAACAAAGCTTCTTCTCCAGGCACTTCGAATTTTGTTGAAGTTCATCTTTTAAACTTACCGAATTTTCGCGTAGCATCTCCTCCAAACTCTTCGAATTTTCCAGAAGCTTCTCCTCCAGGCACTTCGAATTTTCCACAAGCTTCTCCTTCAGACCTACCGAATTTTGTTGAAGTTCATCTTTCAGTGATTTGGTGTTCTCATCGAGTTTGCTCATTATTGAACTCAAATCACCCCCAGAAACTTCGCGAAACACAATGAATCACCAGTCTCTACGCGAACAAATAAGTCTTATAGTCAATTTCACCGTAATACATAGAGTGTCCACCAAGCGCTCACAAATTTATTTTAAAAATCCACTTCTGATCACCTATTGCAACAATTTAATTATTTTAATTAAAGAATTAACTGTCTTAAACAAATGTATTCTCAACAGTATTTCACTAACACAACTAATTTATATTCGAATTCTTTGTTTAACCGCTCGATTCGCTTTCTGAAAACAGACTCATTCTCTGGATGGGAAGCAGGGCTTATATATCGGTAACGATCGTTCTAGATGTATCTAGTGGTCTCTGTACTCGCCTGGTATTTTCTCGGCGAGTCAGACTGCACCTCACGTGGTGATGCCATGTTCATTCGCTGGCTGAGATATCGGTCAGGGCCGGCTTCAGATTCGTTACAATAGGATTACTATAGGTTTGACAAATGTAATACCTTCACATAAATGTCATTTTTCAATGGGTATAAAGAAAGAGTTATTGATTGATATAATGTTCATTATTATTATGTTTTTGATGTAGTTCCAGTAAGTTACTGTATATACTACTATCAATGTCAGTTTTCTTATTCATACAAACAGAAGACTTATTAATTTCAACCATTTCAAGAAAAAGGTTGAATTAGTAGGTTTGACATACCAATTATCAGTTTTACGAATAACTTTTGTATCAAGAACAGGAAGGGTTAAAAAATCGTCCATTACGTGATGAGCTATGATAGGAAAAATAGTAGCTCCCATTGGTGTACCAAGAATTTGTTTATAGTATTTACCTTCGAAAGAGAAATAACTTGAGTTAAAGATGAAATTTATTGACTTTACGTTTCTGGAGAAAATTATCTCTCAATCAGTCCTTAGGGTTGGTGAAAGAGTAGACGCTTGGATGGAATTTGGAATAGACATATACGCAATATAAAACGATTCTGAAATTATGTGCAGCTCTCAGACGGACGCATCCTACATTATCTGGGTGCCGGAGGTACATCGCTTCAATCTTGAGTTTGAACAAGGATGCTTTCAAGAGTGGTGGTTGAAAACCTCATTATAACCAATGCCAATATGCAGATTTGAATACGATTCGATACATCCCATAATCATGAGTTCAACAGTTTTCACTTAGACTTTGTATCAGAATCGAATTCTTTAAGGTTTCTGATAACCCCACTGAATTTCCAAAATTTGTTTTTGCTATTGTGTAACATAATTTTAAATTTTTTCTACGTTGATGCAACGAAAAGATGACTGAAGCTCTATGTGAAACTAGTTTATTGGTGATGAAATAAATTTGTTGATACTAAAAATTTCTTCTGGTTCATTTGATCTATTATTGAAAATAATTATTCTACTTTTTTTGAAAAGTATAATTTTTTTAATAAATTAAAAAATAATTTAGAGTTCATTAACTGAATAAAACCACGTTTAGGTGTCATGAATGTAAAATGTCACGTACACTTCAGGGCTCATTTAGATACGGAAATTTGATGGATCTACCTCGAAGATAAAATTTTATTTCATTTTATTGATGAATTTGCATATATTTCTGGAAAGTAACGCCTGTTACAAAAATATTTTCTCACTGTGGGTCTTTTAATGACTGACTATATCTGAAGCTTTTTTCCTTATACGAGGAATTGGACAAATTTCGGATATGCGGTTGGTTACCTCGTTTACAAGCAGATGGGGATGACAAATCTGTTGTTTGTTGTCCGCTTCAGCTTAGTTCGAGGAATTATACTCGGAAGGAATTTGATTTTCAATTATCGGAAATCATCGACTTCATGTTGATGATAGACACTACCTGGTACTGACGAGTGACCAAACAGCCCGAAACCGGTCTGCAAACCGGTGTTCCAATAACTGAAAACCTATTGCGGCAGTTGTATCGCCAACAGCATATGCAGGAATAACTTCAGTGAATAATCCTGCACTGACACCTGTCGGATATAATCCAACGCCCTTCGTGGTATAAGCCAGGGGAGTAGTTGTTTTCTGATAGGCGTCAGTCCATTAGCCTACAATGTAGGGAGTTGAGACTGGCCTGAACGAATTGTTCTTTTAGATGATGCCCACTGACTATGTGTGAAATATAATCTGGTAATTTTTTTTCATCATTGTTATTTGTTACCAGTTTTCAGTTCTGAATGATAGGTTCAGCATCAAATTTCTTGATTACAAATGAACCAATTTCGTAAAATTCACAAAAATAATAAAGAGATATGAATTATTTTCAATTATGTTTTACTCGAAACCCCCATATCTGCTGCCAGCAAGATGGTGAAGTTTGAAGTATGAATGCAATATCAAAATTGGGCCACGCCGAAATAATAATTCAACATATTTAGAAATGAAGAAGGACCTTAAGATGATGGAACATTTTATGAATCACCCAGTATATTATCGATGTACATTTTGTATTACATGTCTACCTCTTATTGTGATTGCATTGTGTAACTTTCATTTCCACCACGAGACTACTGAAGCATGTCTGTTGTTATATCTGTTATAAATAAAACCACACGTTCAATATTCACAATAAAGTGGGAACATTACTGATAAATTGGTTAAGGCTTTTGCGGCCGAGATTTTCAGTGTAACTATCTACATTCGGGTTTGAAGGCCGTCATAGTTTGGAACTGCCTCTTAACGTTTCACCAGCACGAGTGACTTGGCTTCTTCAGAAGTTTATTCATCTTGATGATTCACTGATGACGTCATCGATGAATCTTCAAGATGGATAAACCTCTGAAGAAACCAGCCACTCTTGCTGGCGAAACGTTAGGATGCAGTTCCAAATTACGATGGTCTTCAAACCCGAATGAAGATAGTAACACTGGAGGTATATTACTGTTCATAGAGCAGTACCTATGTTCTCAACGGGAATTGATTCAAATGCCCTTATTTTATTCAAATACAAACATTTTGATAACATTTTTATAGTTTTATTTAATTTAATTATTCAATAAGAAATCAGATATTTTCAAATGTTCATTTCAAGATTTTTAATAATTCATGTGAATAAATATTATTCCAAGTGGAGTTTGAATTTCAATATAATGGCTTCACTGAAAGTGATACTTTCAATTCTGAACGCCCTTCTGTGTGTGAAATATCTCTGGTTCAACTTTTGTCATTATCGTCTGAGTCCAAATAATTGAAAAGTATGAATTCGTTTCTAAACAAATCGGTACAGCACTGTTCAATTGATATGGTATAAATTGTTTCAGATGATCTAAATTAACCAGAAACTGAGTGTCATCGTTTATGCCACAGTAGATAATACATTAACCAATCTTCTCGATGTTTAGAAAATGCGCTAAAGTCTAATGATGTTTTTACATCAATCATTCTTTGTTGTTCGTCTTCTGCGTCGAAGAAGCCGCTTCCTTTTTATACGTCGAAAAAAAGGTTAGCGCTTTCATCAGCTGGTAGCTTTTCGATATGGGAATGTTTGAGTCATAAAGTTTTTTGGAATTTTTGCAGTCGACGTAGAACCACCAATTACATTTGAGAATTGTCTGGTCGAAAAGGGTAGATTCTGGGCACAAGAAACTCTTCATTATCAGTCCATCATCCGTCAAAGCACATACGTGGAAGACCTGAAACGAAATGAGCACTGAGTGTCATTTAAAGTGGCAATTTTTTTGTGTTAACGAAAGTTTGTTCCAGCTGAACTGATTCTAATGAAATCTGATGAAAAAAATATTACAGTAATCAGAAACTACTCCAGAATTTGCCAAATATCCTTCAACAAGTGTTAGGTAAGCCTAAAAAAAGATGGAGGATACTGACAAGTCTGGGATTTATGACAAACTGTTTGAACTTCTAGGGGAATTTTCTCTTCAGGATTTCCAGGATAAAGGTTTCTCGAAAACATCTACTTCTTTTCTTTCCCTATTTCCTATAATTGTAATTTCCGTAGTTTTTTCTGATACGCGGGAGTTCATAATATTTCCCAAAGTTGTAGGGTCAGATGACAATCGTTTTACAGAATATATTTCGTTAGTGATCAGAAGATGTATGTATCTGATAGTAACGATGAGTCCTTTGTTCATCACTATATTTAAGTAAGAGCGGAGGGTGTTATTCTCGATCTGGTTTTCAGAACTCAAGTCCTTAAATATAGATAAACCCGTGCTTTCTAGTACTTACATATTTTAAAACTTAGTAACTTCGTGTTACGTTAGATGATACAATAATTCTACGTTTGTTTGAAGGTGCTTGACAATGTTTCGTTGTGCATTTCATTAGTTCAGACATCCATTGTCTAATATGACATAAATTGTTTGAAGGTGATTGACAATGTTTCGTGATGAATTTCACTAGTTCGGACTTCCATTGTCTACTATACAAAATGATTTGAAATCCCTGAAACAAGTAAAAAAGAATAATTAAAAAAGAATGGTTGAAAATAACAATTATATTAAGCAACAATAAACCTGAAATGAAATTATTTCAAATCATTTTATATAGTAGACAATGGAAGTCCGAACTAGTGAAATGATATAAATTGATTTGGAATCCCTGAAAAATCAATGAAATAAGTAATATAGCTGCAAGAGTTCTAAGCCATTCCTAATGGAAAAACACGTGCAAATTTGAGCAGGTCCATTCTGGCGTTTTTTAGACCTCAGGCCCACTTCACACGGAAGGGGCAAAGGTCAGCGCCTTGTCGCTGCCAGACGTCCATTATGTGTAAACTTAGCCTTAGCCTTCAAAGCCCACTACAGACCACCTCCACTTTTACCGTCATTCAGTCAACCAATCAGCTATCGCGCATACAGCGGAAAATTCAAATCAGTAGATGAACAATGTATGTACGAGTTCACTTCAAGGTCGAGCGTCGCTGGTAAGTATTTCAGAGAGAAACTTTAGTGAGTGGAAGAGAGAAACGTGTGACGTCATCGATGCAGGATGAAATGAATATCGGAGAGGTTCAAAGAGCGTGGACCCCCTTGCCCTCGGCCCCCTTGGGACTCCGCATCACCGCTCAGGCCCTCTTGCGACTCTTTCTCACCCTTCGGCCCCCTTGTCACGTTCCAGTCACGTGATTTTAATTAAAAAAAGTTTATAGTTATGAGATTCGAACCTGGATCGTCCGCGCGGTAGACAGTGTCCTTAGCCTCTACACCAACGTAAGATATTGAAGGTAACTGCGAATGATGGGTATTTACAGCGTTAGTTTTGTCGGGACCGAAATTGACTCATTCATGATACTTGACAGCATTTTTTTTTGATTTCCATAGCATGTAATCGTCATTATCTTGTTGAAGATAGGAAAATATACTTAGATTTGGGAAATAATTATTATTTCATGTAAAAATATGTATGTGTATGTGAGAGCGTGTGACGTAACCGATGCAAAGAGAGATGGAGATGGTATCGAGATTTACCGGTTGCTGGTGCAAGCAGGTGTTGCTGGTTGTACAATAAATCGTTGTTTATGGGGCAATATAGCGTTGCCGGTTTTGAAATTTATCGTGAACGACTCGACGAAAATTGGAAGCGCGAAAGAGATATATTAATAATAATGAAGCAGATTCAGGAAAAAACATTACAGATTAATGAGGCTGTATCGTTTCAAAGTGCGATCCCACAATGTCACAAGGTATCTCAAAATACATCATTGAACACAAACATGGCGTCGAAGTGTACAGGGTGCGTCAAAATACATCATTTAAAAATAAAATAACAATTCCACGAGGCTGTAAGTTTTCAACGTGCGATCCCTCAATGTGTACAAGATATCTCAAAATACATCATTGAAAACAAATATGGCGTCGAAGTGTACAGGGTGCGTCAAAATATATCATTTAAGGAAAAACATGTCGATTTAACAGAAGTCCAGCGTTCTAACATGTCAGAAGGACACTAAATCTCATATCTTTGTTAACCAAGTTAGCATCATCAGGAGAAGGAGGATATGACACCAAAGTTGTCGAGGAGTTATGTATTGTGGAGTTAACATTCGAAAATGGAGAAAGCGAAGTATTCGACCGTTTTATAAGCGTTTCGACCGTTTTTCGTGCCACCGTTTTGCGTGCGTTTTCGACCGTTTCCGTTCGTTTTCGATAGTTTGCGTGCGTTTTCGATCGTTTTCCGTGCGTTCTCGACTGTTTTCCGTGCGTTTATTCGTTATCGTTCCATCGTTATTGTCGTAACGGTTTTTCGTGTTTCAATATGACAGTCATTTATCACTTAACGCGTTCCGCTAACCAAGTAAGCATCATCAGGAAATGACTAAAGTCCATGCTTTGTCATATGGGTTATGAACAACTTCGAGTGTAATCCAATTGCAGGAGTTTGATTCAAAACCCAGAATTTGTTGACAAGAAATGAAAAAATCATCGTATACTGAAACATATGGCATTTTTGGATTCCTTACGGTGAGAAGCTTTCGAATCCGTCAAAAACAGGTCACTTCCGGTTTTCACTTCCGGTCGTCCGATTCCGATGATTTTGACATCAATGGATTCGTTTAGATGTCAAAAAACATAGTTAATTATTATGCGAAGCAAAAAGGACCTCATAACCTATTTTTGCTATACTAGCCGCAATAGGTCGATGTGGGTACTCATTTCAAATGCTTTCATTTGCTGATTATGAAAATATAATATCGATCGTCTGATGTGGTATAACAAGGAGAGAATTGCAAATACAAAAAAACATTGAGAAAACTTGAAATTCAATGTTGTTAGGTTACCAACAACTAAGTGGAATTCAAAAGCAACAGTTTGAATCATAATCAAACCAGAAGGGGCCTTAACATTTGGAGTTTCACTATCACACTGTCAACACTAAACTGGCTAGGTTGGCGTGAAGTTGTCTGTACTTGATGGTGGGGTGAAGACCAAAAGTAAATATTGAACTATTTCAAGCCTGAAGTGAATGAGCAAAAGGTCCGATAAAATACACGACTGCGATCGATCTGTCATTGATTATATGACACGTTCAAAAATACCAGTTCCTTATCATTTCATCTGTCAATTATTCGGTTCCTCAAGTCATTCACATCTAGTGCAGAAGTTTCATGAACCAGAGCCTTCAGATGACCCTATAAATGAAAAATCTAGAGGATACATCTCAGGAATGCGAGCTGGATAATTTTGAAGTCCTACATGTCCAATTTAGTGATTAGGGTACGTAATATCAATATAATAAAGGAAGTGACGTATTATACTATGAAGCGGCCATTTATCTCATGACAATAGCATACAAAATTTCATAAAAATATAAATATTATTTTGGTCATTTCAACCGCAGCAACCCAATTTTCTCCAAAAAGCCATTTGATGTGTAATGTAACATTATGTTTCAGTTTGAAGAAATAGCCGTCCATAATGAAAAAATGAACCTTCTCTGTGAAGAACCGAGATTTTTTCACTAAGGATGTTGGAAAAAATCAGTTTACTTTGGTTGAATCATAGTGATTCGTAACAGCGCCACCACGTGAAGGAGCGAAATTTCACCTTTTGAATAGATAAAAATTGCTTGTAGACTATAATTAGCATCATGTTAGTTATGAGTGAGGGGTGAGTAGAATCGGAAAGGGAGATGGGTTTGGAAGTTTCTAACGTAGGAAGGAATCATTCATATATTCAAAAAACAATATACTAGAGAATATTTATTGATATCTAATCATTTCATTGAAATGTTCACAATAACATTTTTAGAGTATCGAGACATTCTGCTGCTATCAAAGTTTTTTGAATCTCTAAACTTAAAATCTATCAATAATATGAAGTAGTTAGTTGAACATTCAGTAATGAAATACTAAATACATATCTACTGATAATCATCAATAGCCATAGCATTTGATGTTTGCGAGATCGAATAGTGACCCCAAGGTAGCGTATCGTGGGAATCTGGAATTATATAACGTTTATTATCTTCAGGGCTGAGAGCAATCTTGTATTGGGTGATGGAATGTACTTGATGTTTATCGGATCGAATCAAATTTTGGGTGACACTCATATTTTTCCAATTCTCTAAGCAATTCTCATAATCATCGAAAGTAATTTTATTCTTCACCACAGAAGATTTGACACCCTTTGCCTTCTTGGTAACCCCCAAGCATGAGATCATTTGATTAATTTCCTTCTCATCATAGCCATCATTTACCAACTGCTGACGCTTCTTATTGATACTATCCTCCGTCACCAATACCCTAGTTGTATATAATTTCGATCTAAGGCCTACATCCCGAGTACCTTTTTATTTACCAAAGGAACATTAAACTGATTGTTGGAAGGGTGATCCGAAGTATCAAAGAATTTATGACAATCTTGACGTATCATTTCATAAGGATCCTGATTGCATATTTCATAAATCAGGCTATCTGTATTGGTGTAGAGAATTACACAATTATCTCCAAATCGATGGCGCATATAGCCATAATGAAAATCGTATATGGTAGTCTTTGCCAAATCTAAGATAGCTTGTCTTACTTGTATCGGTTCATTTAGATGAACTTGCAGTTTCCTCAGTTCGACTGCTACCAAATTCTCATTGAATATCATGCAATTTTTGAATTCAGGCTTGGAAATATAGGCCTCAGCTCCGTAGCGACCAGCCCATTTGTTGATGAGTTTAATGTTGACTCTTTTTCTGATGTCTTCCATCGTTTTTCCGAATACTGCGTTATTCATCAGTTTGGAAAGGTTTTTCTCAAACTCATTTATAGCCTTTTTCCGCAACTCAGTATTCAAATCAATATAGGACTTCAACCATGGTAATTGGTTGAATTGAATTACTCAATGAATTTTCGTAATGATAAGACCATTAGCAATGGCTTGTTTGAAAGCGCGATAATGAATCACATTTTTTTTGTGTTGGAGAGTAGCCATCAATTTGGTGAGCTCTTTTATCGATTTAGGTGTTTTTTTCGTTTTTAGATTTAAATGTTCAGGGCAGTAGGGCAAGTCTTTGTGCGAATCATGTAGATGTTTAGGATACTCCAGATCAACTTCATGCATATATCCCACGTCGCTCTCATCGGGTATTGATGAGACGTCAATATTGGTATCACACCACTTGAACCCATCATATGGAAAATACTGAGACATCGCTCACCCATACTGGTTGTTTACGTCAAAGTACATGAGGTATATGTCAGGATTTGAAGAGTCATAATTGTTCAAATACTTATTGTTAGCATGAGCTCTTCTCTTCGGACAAACTTGGCTAAGTCCACCTCGAATCCCTCGTTCAACAAATAGAAACATGTCAGGATCGGTCAGTAGTTCCAATTCGACTTTGGTATATTTGAGCATCGCATCCCACGTGAGTCCTGGTAGCGTATAGTAATGGGCAGGGTCCAGATTATGAATCCTGAGGCAGCTTGCACGAAATTGTTCGAATATGTCAGCGAGGAGGAGGATATCTGTTTTCATATATAAATCCACATATTGACCCAAAGTCTGACAATTGAAACTCTTCCACACACCCCGGGCTCGTTGATATAGTCTGCGGGAGCAGAACTTATCTTCTAATTTTTTGAAGAAGGCATCAATAGGGGGCAAACAAGTTTCATCAAATCTATCGAAAGAATCGATATGATCATAGGGCATGACTCCCTTCTTAGTAAGTAATTCAACCAAGTCCTTGGGTAACTCAGAGAACTGAACCTTTACATTAGGAAACTCTGTCAAGTATGATGCTAACATATTCAGAGATAAATTCATAAAGCGGAAAGAATCGATGAATCGAAACTGCACTGAAGTATCATCCACATGTTTCATGAAGAAGATGTTCTTCTCTTTCGTGATGGGGAGCAGGTCAATCGTACCCTTCATTCTAGATGCAATATCTGTGATGATGAAATGTGTATCATAGCCACTCAGATTGTGGAAGACTACGGGAACTACATGGCTATCTTTGTAGTTTATATTTCACCCTTCGTGCGTGGGGCTACGATAGTTATCACATGGTATGAGATGGTTATGATCGCGTACTTTCTTATCTTCAGAAGTGAACGGCTCTTCGCAGATGTCGCAGTGTGTAGCCCTCCGAAATTCAACTTCTTGCTTCACAGTCATATCGATGTCGTATGGACACCAAAACACTGTAGCCATATCTTCAGCTAGTTGACCCATCTCATCAGCGAACAATTGCATACAATCCTCTCCACGATATGCCCTATAAAAGAATAGAGTGTCATTGTATGAGCACTCCAAGTAGTAACCCACAGCTGCCGGAATATGATGTTGAGGTTTTTTAGGATCATCAGTAGGCTTCAAAACGGATTCTAAGTCGGCGTAAACGATAAAAGAAGCCTTTTCTTTATTTTTATGATTTTTGAACTTGAGAATATTTTTACCTTCCTCAGGCATCTGGATGGATGTTCCATTGATTCTCTGACAATCCTCAGTATCCTCCTCCTTAGTATCTTCAGTTTTTGTCGTTTTTCTTGGGATCGAAAGTACTGTAGGCAGCGATCACAAAAGTACTTTTGACCATATTTTTTACTCAATTGCTTCGATAAGAGCCTTGATAAGCTGTTTATCCATACGTAGTGATAGCGAACTGGAGTTTCAGATTCATCATATTCATCTTGAATCAGCAGTAAGTTCACATGCCTATCTTGTTTATTTTCTGTGAGGTATATTGGTAGGGTATTGAACGTTTTACATTTCTTCTGAAGGATGTAAACATTGATGGAGATATTATTTAGTCATCATTCATAGAACTTCCACCTAAAATTTCACAGAAAAAGGCTTGCGTTAATATTAAAAACGAAGATGAGGCCTGCTTTGCGTGGGCAGTGACTTCAGCTCTATATCCTGTTGACTATAAGAATCACCCATATAGAACATCATCCTACCCTCATTATTCCAGCGTTCTGAAATTGGAGGGCATACAGTGGCCGATGACTTTCAAGCAGATTCCGAAATTTGAAAAACTAAATAATATTTTCATCAATGTTTACATCCTTCAGAAGAAATGTAAAACGTTCAATACCCTACCAACATACCTCACAAAAAATAAACAAGATAGGCATGTGAACTTACTGCTGATTCAAGATAATTATGATGAATCTGAAACTCCAGTTCGCTATCACTACGTATGGATAAAGACCTTATCAAGGCTCTTATCGAAGCAATTGAGTAAAGAATATGGTCAAAAGTACTTTTGTGATCGCTGCCTTCAGTACTTTCGATCCCAAGAAAAACTACAAAAACATACTGAGGATTGTCAGAGAATCAATGAAACAGCCATCCAGATGCCTGAGGAAGGTAAAAATATTCTAAAGTTCAAAAATCATAAAAATAAAGAAAAGGCTCCTTTTATCGTTTACGCCGACTTAGAATCCGTTTTGAAGCCTACTGATGATCCTAAAAAACCTCAACATCATATTCCGGCAGCTGTGGGTTACTACTTGAAGTGCTCATACAATGACACTCTATCCTTTTATAGGGCATATCGTGGAGAGGATTGTATGCAATGGTTCACTGATGAGATGGGTCAACTAGCTGAAGATATGGCTACAGTGTTTTGGTGTCCATACGACATCGATATGACTGTGAAGCAAGTTGAATTTCGGAGGGCTATACACTGCCACATCTGCGAAGAGCCGTTTACTTCTGAAGACAAGGAAGTACGCGATCATAACCATCTCATACCATGTGATAACTATCGTGGCCTCGCGCACGAAGGGTGTGATATAAACTACAAAGACAGTCATGTAGTTCCCGTAGTCTTACACAATTTGAGTGGCTATGATGCACATTTCATCATCACAGATATTGCATCTAGACTGAAGGGTACGATTGACCTGCTCCCCATCACGAAAGAAAAGTACATCTCCTTCACGAAACATGTGGATGATACTTCAGTGCAGTTTCGATTCATCGATTCTTTCCGCTTTATGAATTCCTCTGGATATGTTAGCATCATACTTGACAGAGTTTCCTAATGTAAAGGTTCAGTTCTCTGAGTTACCCAAAGACTTGTTTGAATTACTCACTGAGAAGGGAGTCATGCCCTATGATCATATTGATTCTTTCGATAGATTTCATGAAACTTGTTTGCCCCCTATTGATGCCTTCTTCAACAAATAAGAAGATAAGCCCTGCTTCCGCAGACTATATCAACGAGCCCGGGGTGTGTGGAAGAGTTTCAATTGTCAGACTTTAGGTCAATATGTGGATTTATATATGAAAACAGATATCCTCCTCCTCGCTGACGTATTCGAATAATTCCGTGCAAGCTGCCTCAGGACTCATAATCTGGACCCTGCCCATTACTATACGCTACCAGGACTTACGTGGAATGCGATGCTCAAATATTACCAAAGTCGAATTGGAACTACTGACCGATCATGACATGTTTCTATTTGTTGAACGAGGGATTCGAGGTGGACTTAGCCAAGTTTGTTCGAAGAAACAAACTCATGCTAACAATGAGTATTTGAACAATTATGACTATTCAAATCCTGATATATACCTCATGTATTTTGACGTAAACAACCAGTATGGGTGGGCGATGTGTCAGTATTTGCCATATGATGGGTTCAAGTGGTGTGATACCAATATTGACGTCTCATCAATACCCGATGAGAGCGACGTGGGATATATGCTTGAAGTTGATCTGGAGTATCCTAAAGATCTACATGATTCGCACAAAAACTTGCCTTACTGCCCTGAACATATAAATCCAAAAACGAAAAAAACCCTAAAACGATAAAAGAGCTCACTAAATTGATGGCTACTCTCCAACACAAAGAAAAATATGTGATTCATCATCGCGCTTTCAAACAAGCCATTGCTAATGGTCTCATAATTACGAAAATTCATTGAGTAATTCAAATCAACCAATTACCATACTTGAAGTCCTATATTGATTTGAATACTGAGTTGCGGAAAAGGGCTATGAATGAGTTTCAGAAAAACCTTTTCAATCTAATGAATAACGCAGTATTCGGAAAAACGATGGAAGACATTAGAAAAACAGTCAACATTAAACTTATCACCAAATGGGCTGGTCGCTACGGAGCTGAGGCCTATATTTCCAAGCGTGAATTCAAAAATTGCATGATATACAATGAGAATTTGGTAGCAGTCGAACTGAGGAAACTGCAAGTTCATCTAAATAAACCGATACAAGTAGGACAAGCTATCTTAGATTTGGCAAAGACTACCATATACGATTTTCATTATGGCTATATGCGCCATCAATTCGGAGATAATTGTGTAATTCTCTACACCGATACAGATAGCCTGATTTATGAAATATGCAATCAGGATCCTTATGAAATGATACGTCAAGATTGTCATGAATTCTTTGATACTTCGGATTACCCTTCCAACAATCAGTTTAATGTTCCTTTGGTAAATAAGAAGGTACTCGGGACGATGAAAGATGAGAATAACGCAGTTCCGATGACTGACTATGTAGGCCTTAGATCGAAATTATATATAACTAGGGTATTGGTGACGGAGGATAGTATCAATAAGAAGCGTCAGCAGTTGGTAAATGATGGCTATGATGAGAAAGAAATTAATCAAATGATCTCATGCTTGGGGGTTACCAAGAAGGCAAAGGGTGTCAAATCTTCTGTGGTGAAGAATAAAATCACTTTCGATGATTATGTGAATTGCTTAGAGAATTGGAAAAATATGAGTGTCACCCAAAATTTGATTCGATCCGATAAACATCAAGTACATTCCATCGCCCAATACAAGATTGCTCTCAGCCCTGAAGATGATAAACGTTATATAATTCCAAATTCCCACGATACGCTACCTTGGAGTCACTATTCGATCTCGCAAACATCAAATGCTATGGATATTGATGATTATCAGTAGATATGTATTTAGTATTTCATCACTGAATGTTCAACTAACTACTTCATATTATTGATAGATTTTGAATTTAGAGACTCAAAAAACTTTGATAGCAGCAGAATGTCTTGATACTCTCAAAATGTCATTGTGAACATTTCAATGAAATGATTAGATATTATTAAATATTCTCTAGTATATTGTGTTTTGAATTTATGAATGATTCCTTCCTACGTTAGAAACTTCCAAACCCATCCCTCTTTCCGATTCTACTCACCCCTCACTCATAACTAACATGATGCTAATTATAGTCTACAAGCAATTTTTATCTATTCAAAAGGTACAATTTCGCTCCTTCTCGTGGTGGCGCTGTTACGAATCACTATGATTCAACCAAAGTAAACTGATTTTTCCCAACATCCTTAGTGGAAAAATCTCGGTTCTTTACAGAGAAGGTTCATTTTTTGATTAATTCAATTTCAATTGTTCCACTGTGGACGGCTATTTCTTCAAACTGAAACATAATGGTACATTACACATCAAATGGCTTTTTGGAGAGAATGGGGTTGCTGCGGTTGAAATGACCAAAATGATACTTATATTTTTATGAAATTTTGTATGCTATTTTCACGAGAGAAATGGCCGCTTCGTAGTATAATACGTCACTTTCTTTATTATATTGATATTACATACCCTAATCACTAAATTGCACATGTAGGACTTCAAAATTATCCAGCTCGCAGTCCTGAGATGACTCCTCTAGATTTTTCATTTATAGGGTCATCTGAAGGCTCTTGTTCATGAAACTTCTGCACTAGATGTGAATGACTTGAGGAACCGAATAATTGACAGATGAAATGATAAGGAACTGGTATTTTTGAACGTGTCATATAATCAATGACAGATCGATCGCAGTCGTGTATTTTATCGGACCTTTTGCTCATTCACTTCAGGCTTGAAATAGTTCAATATTTACTTTTGGTCTTCACCCCACCATCAACTACAGACAACTTCACGCCAACCTAGCCAGTTTAGTGTTGACAGTGTGAAAGTGAAACTCCAAACTCCCTTCTGGTTTGATTATGATTCAAACTGCTGCTATTGAATTTTACTTAGTTGTTGGTAACCTAACAACATTGAATTTCAAGTTTTTTCAATGTTTTTTTTTGTATTTGCAATTCTCTTCTTGTTATACCACATCAGACGATCGATATTATATTTTCATAATCAGAAAATGAAAGCATTTGAAATGAGTACCCACATCGACCTATTGCGGCTAGTATAGCGAAAATAGGTTATGAGATCCTTTTGGCTTCGTAAAATGATCAACTATATTTTTTGACATCTAAACGAATCCATTGATGTCAAAATCATCGGACGACCGGAAGTGAAAACCGGAAGTGACCTGTTTTTGACGGATTCGAAACCTTCTCACTCTAAGGAATCCAAAAATGCCATATGTTTCAGTATAATATGATTCTTTCATTTTTTGTCAACAAATTCTGAGTTTTGAATCAAACTCCTGCAATTGGATTACATTCGTAGTTATTCATAACCCAACAACTTCAAATTCCAAGTATGTTCAAAGATTTTCTTTGAATGTGCAATTTTTTCTATGCTATTTCACATTAGACGCTTTATATTATACTTTTTTCAAATCTACAAATGAAATCATTTGAAATGAGTATCCACATCGGTCTGTTGCTGCTACTATAATGAAAATAGGTTATACGGTCCTTTTGACTTCGAAAAATGATTAATTATGTTTCATGGCATGTAAACGAATCCATTGATGTCAAAATCATCGAAATCGGACGACCGGAAGTGAAAACCGAAAGTGGTCGTTTTTTGATGGATTCGAAACCTTTTCACCCTAAGGAATCCAAATATACCATATGTTTCAGTATACAATGATTTTTTCATTTTCTTTGTCAATAAATTCTGCGTTTTGAAGCAAGCTTCTGCAATTGAAATACACTCATAACTGTTCATAACCCAACATTTTTTAATTTCAAGTTTGTTCAATGATTTTTGTTGAATTTGCAATTCTCCCTATGCTATTTCATATTAGGCGTTGGATATTATATTCGTTACGCCATCTTTGTTTTTTTCTCTGTCGGTACACTCTGTATTCGTTTCCCTTCCATTTGATGTGTGGTGTTCCACAAGGTTCCGTTCAAGAGTCTGAAAATTCGCAAAATGAATCTTCATATGACAAAGCATGGACATTAGTCATTTCCTGATGATGCTAACTTGGTTAGCGAAACACGTTAAATGATAAATGACTGTCAAATTGAAACACAAAAAACCGTTACGACAGTAACGATGAAACGATAACGAATAAACGCACGGAAAACGGTTGAAAGCGCACGAAAAACGATCGAAAGCGCACGAAAAACGATCGAAAACGCACGAAAAACGATTGAAAACGCACGAAAAACGATCGTAAACGCACGAAAAACAGTCGAAACTTTTGTAAAACGATCGCTTTTCGAATGTTAACACCCTTGGTGCCATCTGGTGATGCTTACTTGGTTAACAAAGATACGAGACTTCTGACATGTTACGTCGTCTTTGTTTTTTCTTAAATGATGTATTTTAAAACGCCCTGTATACACATCAATATCATATTTTGAACTGATATGTTTTTTTTTCCTTAAATGATATATTTTGACGCACCCTGTACACTTCGGCGTCATATTTGTTTTTCAATGATGTATTTTGAGATACCTTGTACACATTGAGGGATCGCACGTTGAAACCTTACAGCCTCGTGGAACTGTTATGTTTTTTCTTAACTGATGTATTTTGACGCACACTGTTCACTTCGACGCCATGTTTGTTTTCAATGATGTATTTTGAGATACCTTGTAACATTGAGGGATCACACTTTGAAACGATACAGCCTCATTAATCTGTAATGTTTTTTCTTAAATCTGATTCATTATTATTAATATATCACTTTCGCGCTTCCAATTTTCATCGAGTAGTTCACGATTAATTCCAAAACCGGCAACGCTACATTGCCCCATAAACAATGATTTATTGTACAACTGGCAACGCCGAACCTGCCATGCTGGCATGTATTGACATTTGACAGATGCAGTCTTATGAGTCTAGTGTTTACAGTGTCCTTCAACCAATAGATAGTGCAGCTAGTGACTCATAGATGACTCTGTGACTTTTGTTGTTCAAACCGGCAACGCTACATTACTCCATAAAAAATGATTTATTGTATAACCGGCAACACCTGCTTGCACTAGCAACCGGTAAATCTCAATACCATCTCCATCTCTCTTTGCATCGATTACATCACACGCGTCTCTTGCTCTTACACACACATACACATCTTTACATGAAATATTAATTATTTCCCAAATCTAAGTATATTTTCCTATCTTCAATATGATAATGACGATTACATTCTACGGAAATCAAAAATAAAAATGCTGTCAAGTATAATGAATGAGTCAGTTTCAGTCCCGACAAAACTAACGCTATAAATACCCAACATTCGCAGTTCGCAACTTCAATATCTTACGATGGTGTAGAGGCTAAGGACAATGTCTACGGCGCGGACGAACCATGTTCGAATCTCATAACTATAGACTTTTTTTAATTAAAATCACGTGACTGGAACGTGACAAGGGGGACGAGGGGTTAGGTGGAGTACCAAGAAGGCCTGAGCGGTGATGTGGAGTACTAAGGGGGGGCCGGGGGCAAGGGGGTCGAGTTCCATGCTTGAATCGCTACGATACTCGTTCCATCCTGCGTCGATGACGTCACACTTTTCCCCCACTCCTGTTTGAACAAAAAATTGCAAAAAGTTTAGCTCCATAAGAAAATACATGGGATTTTGTGCCTGAACATACGTTGTTCATCTACTTTTATTTTACTTTCTGAAAAATCTCTACAAATAGCGACTCTGTCAAAATTGTTTTCAGCATTGGATCACAAATGCCATTTTTTCAGTCTGTACATCGATCTGAATTCGATTTGAGAAAAAATCCTTCATATTTCAACTCACGACTAAAACTTCAATGACTGATATATTGACGATCAATGTTTTCCTTTCGAGACGAAAAGCGAAAACCAACTAGAGCAGAGATTCCCAAACTTTCTTTATCATAAACCACTTTCAAAATTTTGCTGGTTCCGGTGGATCCCTCCAGCAACATTTCCACCATATTCCCAAAACTCAAAAAAAAATGTGAAGGTTAGATCTAACTATGGAAATTTGCATTGCGGCTGCGTTTCAACCACGAATTAACAGTTTTCGAATAAAAAGTGAATATTGATTAGTTAACTGACTAATTGATTGTACTGTGGGGGGATGTCAAAATACTGAAGGTGGTCTATTGAAAAAGTGATTACATCCAACTCTATTTTTTGCCATCTATTCATAGCACAAGAAACCAAACAATTCTCACTTATTTTATAAAGAAAACTCCCCATTCGGTTTGGTGAAAATACAATATTAATATTTATATTGGTGAAGAATCAAACACGTTCACGAAAGATTGCAAGCACCCACACAAGTTGTATTTCGTTCCCTTTGCACGTTTGAACAGGCTTTGCGGACGGTGGCGGTGACAGCGAGGACGCTTCGCAAGTCTCCTCGACACGTTGCATAGAATATAGAATTTGGAAGTTTTTACATGAACAGTCGCTGATCGTCTTTAAATATTATCACTTTGGGAATCATTGAGCTAGAGAAATCCCTCATTCAAATCGCTCTCAAGTCTAGACCAAACTATATTATTATACAAATTGATTGTTTATTATTAGTCTCTTCATGTCAGTGTCATTTACGTTTTGATACGTTTTCATTTAGAATTATTTTAATTTTTCAGAAGCACACCGAGCCTTAGAACTTTTAGAAGATTATCATTCGAAGCTCATCAAACCCCAGGACAAACAGCTCCGATTGGCCATTGAACGAGTCATCAGAATCTTCAAGTCACGACTTTTTCAAGCATTACTAGGTAACGTTTTGTCATTTTGTCATTAACAGTTCATTTCAGTGAATTTCAACGAGACAATATACTTACTTCTATTAAAACCACTTCTCCACACCATATCAATCAACTGTCTCCTGATGCGCGTTTCACTAACCAAGTTAGCATAATCAGGAGATGACTAGATCAGTTATAGTTAATTATCTCCTGATGATGTTATCTAGTCATCTCCTGATGATGTTATCTTGGTTAGTGAAACATGCGTCGAGAGACACTATTTTGTTCTGATGTGGGAAAAGATTCATTTCACGCCATTTATAGTCCAATTTTTGACGCCACTAGTCTGAAGTCAAATTTCTTAGAATTTTCGAATTATCTGTCAAATTATCGCTCAAATAATGTACAAGTTTGTATAAAAAAATATCTCCTGAAAGGTCGAACATTTTTTGATGAAACGTTTGCAATCATCGTATAGTATAACATGTATTTCCATATTTCACTTTTTTTTCAGTTTTGCTCGATTAGTGCAAACATTTTCAATATGAGTGCATGTTTTATTCATTGTTCATCATTATTATATATTCAGTTCGTCACGAATAATGGAAAATACGATGTTTTCATTTTGGTCATTAATGTATGAAATTTATATGATCTTGTTCTTGTTTTTTTCTGGAAGTGTGACATAAAAAATATGCCACACTAAAAGAGTATTAAAACTCGGGAAAGAAAGATTTTCGATTTTTATATAGTTTCTTATTCCTAAAAAGTGTTACCCTTTGAATTCAATATTGAAACCTAATGCAAAAAATACCAGGCTGGGTTCATCCTACCATATCCTGCTTTTTTGAGGTTTTTGAATATTCTTATTTCCAAAGAATTATGAATTTTTTGCATTAAGTCATAGCATCTTCCCAGATAACCAACATGGTTTCCTGCCTGGACGTTCAACTCAGGGTGTCCTTTTGGGATCTTTGGTGATCTCGGCAGGGCATTCAACTGCGTTCAGCATAATGTGCTCCTGTCTAAACTGCACAGATATGATATTCGTGGAGTTTCAGTTTGCTAGTATATTTTCTACTAAATCTATATATCAAAATGTCTCTATGGGCGTTTCTCAAGCCTCTGTTTTGGGGTCAATTTCATTTTTATTCCATATGAATGACACGAGTGATATAAAATATTCTACCAGTTTCATTAGATATGCAAATTATCCCAATTTACTTGTCTCTGAAAAATGTGGAAATACCTTGAAACAAAAGTGTACAACTGCTGTTGGTAACCTCATTTCATAGTGTGAACTCTATTCCAATGGTAATAAGACAAATATGATTCGATTCCATAACTATCAAAAACAATGCGAAACTTCAACAATGAAAACTGGTGATATCTTAATCGAGCCTACCTTATCAATTAAATTTCTTGGAATTAAGTACTATAGACGCTGGTTTAAACTGGAAAGAATATTGTACCGACTTGATCTCAAAATAGAACGTATTATGTTTTATGTTCCGAAATCTTAAGAAAATTAAGAAATGTTTCGTTTTATATCATGCCCAAGTATCCTCCCGATTACGATATGGGGTATGTTTTTGGAGTGTTTCCACTCGAGTACCTGTCGTATTTATTGTACGAAAACGCATTTCAAGAAGTATTTGCGATATCCCAAGCAAATTTTTCTGTAGACAGATTTTTAAAGAAACGAAAATTTCATTACTGATAAGTATTTTAATTTTAGAAATGTGTATATATGTATTTTAAAATAGAAATAAGTTTACTACAATTCAACAAGTTTATAGTTATAATACGAGGAATTGCGCTGATTTCTATATTTCCTACTGTTGTATCTTCGAAATCTGATTATTTGAGTCTGAAGATTTTCAATAAACTGCCCAAAGAAATAGTTTCGCCAATATTACTATTTTTAAAACTCGCTTGAAAACTTATTCACTCGACGATACTTTTTGTACATTGGATAAATGTTTTCCTTTTCTTAATCAAGTGACTATTCCTATATGTTTTATCATATTTGGGAAAATAAATGTATTATTATTATTTTTTCTTGTGGTATACGCTGGTCAGACCGTATCCCCCGAAGCCCCGATACATTCGAGAGGGCGCGCCAGAAGGGCCACATCAGGCTTATTAGCTTGTATAAGCTAGAGGGTGGGAAACGAATAGTTACAATACATTCGGCACTTCTCGTTCCCCACAACGGATTCAATATCCCCCGGAGCGTAGGGCAACACCGGTGTCTCGTCAATACTGTAGGAGTGCAGTAGATGGTAATATAGGGCCGCGTTATGACGACATGCTGATAGCAAGTGCATTAGGGTCTCGGACGCCTCTCGGATGGCCCTGCACCTTGTGTCAGAAAACTCTATACCCATCATGCGACTGCGGTAGACTAAAGTGTTGAAGACACCATCCTGGCAAGCCATGTTGAACCCCTCAGTTTCTGACGTCAGCCCACAGGACCTGAGGAGAGCGAAAGTCAGGCGTTTTGATAAGCCAAGGTTTTCAATGTTATTGAAGAGAACTCCATGCATTGGCTTATCCTTGTGTTTCCGCAGAAATGAGGTGATCTCTGCAGCTTTTATGAGCTTTTTGCCGAACAAGTTCCAACTAGGTGACAGAGTTGTGATCACCTTGTTCAGTGTCGGAAAGTAAACCGAGTTCATCAGCTCCGGCAGCTGCCCTAAGGATGAATGCTCCAATTCCTGCTCTCTCATGGTCGCGGACCATGCAGAGAAGGGGATCCCAAACTCTTGGCTTTACAGGCTATATTCAGTACCATTCTATCATGTAGACCCTCCAAACTCAAAAGTACACCGCCTCCCTGTTGTCGGGGGAAGTACAATCGTGGAACGGACAATTTGGGATGCACAATCTTACAGAGATGCATCATTTTTCGGGTCTTTATGTCGAGTTGATACAGCTCCTCACGAGTCCACTTCACTACTTCAAGCGAATAAAGTAAGATTGGAACGTCAAGCATATTTGTTGCAGCAACTTTGTTCTTCCCCGACAGTTCCGATGATCAGATCTTGTAACCTTTTTGTTTTATCAAAAGGTACACTTGCACGGAGCTCTTAGTCAGGAAGCTTCTTTGGGTCGTGAGTAGAAGGAAACTAAAAAAAAATTATATTGAATCGGGCGCCACCGGATTTGAAACAGTAGTATTTCGGAATTTTGCTAACCACGGAAAACAAAATTCATATTATATGACGTGACAAAAGAAACTATCCAGTGACTACATAAAATATTCCACTATCTCTGTTGAAAAACGAAAACAACATTAAAATAAAATATCATTTAATAATTCGAGCATTCAAATAATCAAATGTTTAGGGGAATCTAAGTTAGATATGATCAACATTTATATTATATAACTCGCCTGTTCATAGTACTATGTTCAGCGTAACAAGTGTGAGTCTTCTAATGACTCGCTGTAAAAAAAATAATATTGATTCTTCAAAGTGATTATTTTAAATGAATTGCACGTGATAAATATATTAGTGCCAATAATTTTTCATTATCAGTTACGGAGTAGAAAATAATAATATCATCTAATAATCGGTAATCAAATAAAAAAATAATGAATCAGGAAATATCGAAAATCTGGCCTTAATTTCCCTCGATGTATGAAGGTGTTTGGAGTTCTAGGTAATGTCCTAAAGAGATGACGACAACTTGTAGGAGTGCTCTCATAAAAAAATGTTGCACTGTTACATACATATGGAGTAGAGGAGTTCTCAGGAAATGTAGAAATATGATTCTGCCAATAAGTACTAATACTTCGAATTCGGTTCACTCACTCGAATTGACTGCCGTGTTGGTCGGTGGTTCAAGCCCTAGTCTGAACGATCGATCTTCACTTGCTATCGTCCAACCCGTGTTAGGAATCACAAGTTAAAAGGTAAGACCTCGTTAATCCTTAGCTCGCACAAGTTTCGACTTCTGAGCGTTGTCGTTCGTATGGGTGCGACAGTTGGTTAACGGAAAAACAGATTTTAAACAGAATTTCATAAAATATTTCGCGTTATACTCTGAACAAATAAAAACGTTACATCACCCTCCTCCGAAAATAAAATCATCTAGCATGCTAGATTATTTCAAGTGCATTAGTGTTTTGGTTTGATAACTACGCTTATCATACGTCCTTACGGAGTCAATATTGGTAATGTCAAAGTGGGGATTTGTCAAAAATAGGGAATGTCTACCAAAGCATGCAATGGTTTAATAGCAAAGTACTAATTGTTATCCTCATTTTATTTTGAGAATATCAGTTACCTGCTACTATAAATAGCTGAGCAATTGACAAATTTACAACAATGTTCCTTTATAAACAATGATGTATGGCATGTCAAAACTGAATAAAAATTAATGAAAATGAAAGCTGCAGTCACCTAGTTTCTTACTCCAAATATAATTTTTTATGTCAGTGTTCAATGCATTGATCAGTAAGTTTGATCAACTCAAATATTTTCTAAACATATAACATAACTAATTATAAAATTTGATTACGGAAAAATCTATATATACACATATCAAACAAATATAAAATCTCACTAGTTAGGACTTCCATCGTCTATTATATAAAATGATTTGAAATCCCTGAAACAAGTAAAAAAGAATGCCCAGTCATCACCCGAAGACGATTGTAGATACCAACAATCGAAACGTCGTGAACTAACGTGACTTGGAATCTCTACACTTTTTTATTTTTTATTATTTTCTTTTTGCATTCCTTCATTTTTTATTTGTTCAGTTATTATATTTTTTTACTTGTAGGTTATTTCACTATCATTTCATTTCAGGTTTAGTCTTGCTTAATATAATTGTTATTTTCAACTATTCTTTTTAATTATTCTTTTTTACTTGTTTCAGGGATTTCAAATCATTTTATATAATAGACAATGGAAGTCCTAACTAGTGAAATTCATCACGAAACATTGTCAATCACCTTCAAACAAATATAAAATCTAATTTACTGAGACATCTGCGTTGGAACCAAAATAAGGTTTAAGATCTTTTATGTGCCATTGTCCTACATCGAAACCTTGCTTGGTTGACAGCTGATATACTAAGTGGGAAATTATCTTTTTCACTTTACACAAAATAAACTTGGGAGCTAATTTTGAAGTGTATTTATTACTAGCATCTGACGAAGTTTTATTCCTCTTCCAAACCTTATCACCTTGATTAAAAGAAAAATCTCTCTTACGAAGATTGTATCTATTAGCATTGTGTGCATAAGAAGTATGTAAATTTGATCTAACTTCTTCGAATACATTGGCAAGACATTTTATTTTCGATGCATAAGCTTCTCGATCACCAGGAGTTATTTCAATATCCGCTGTACTCCCAATTTTATCATAAAAATTTCCAGAGAGCGGTGTGAATTCTGTCACTTCATGTTTGGAAGTATTTATGGCCTGCTGAATTTTATTCAAATTAACATCCCAATTGGTATGCTTATCAATGAAACATCTCATGACTGTACCTATCGTTTTATTACTACGTTCGACAAAATTGCAATGTGGAGAATATTTTGGAGTGAACCAAATTTTTTGTACTTTATACTGATCAACCAATTTTTTGAAAACTATTCCAGCAAACTATGACCCATTATCACATAATATGAGTTGGGGAATCCCGAAAACCAGAAATATATAAGATTCGATGAATTTCACAATATTCTTGGCTGAAACTTTTTTTAAAGGGCACATTACAGTATATTTGATAAGCCAGTCGCAGACAACAAGTAAATGACTATTACCTTTTAAAGACCTGGGCAATGGACCCATTAGGTCAACATATATAATCTGCCACGGAAACTGAACATTTTTTTCACCACCCATCAAACACATTCGCGAGAAAGGCGAATCTTTTTGGGCTCCACATACTTGGCATTTTCGAACATACTTAAGAACATCTTCCGGTAGTTTGGGCCAATGGTATTGTTCTTGTACTCTTGCTAAAGTTTTTCGGTAACCAAAATGACCTGAGGTCACGGAGTCATGACATGAATGAATAACAGTTTCGCTGCTATTCTTGGGTACCAGGATTTTCCAATCGTGAAAATTCGTTTTCACAGGAAGGTCAGAGGGTAGGAATTTATTAATGAGGCCATTCTCGACTTTCCATTGGGTATAGAGATCTGGCGAGCTCATAATTTTTTCTCGATGAGATTTGCACCAGGAATCTAGATTATCAATGGGAATTTCCAACACCACTACATCAGAAGATTGATGAGGCATTCGCGACAACGCATATGGGACGACATTAAATACACCTTTCCGATGAATTAGTTGAAAATTATGTTGACGCAAACGTACTGCCCATCTTGCTAATTTTCCTGAAGGATTCTTCATGTTATTTAACCATAAAAGTGAATGGTGATCTGTCAGAACACGAAACCTAGTACCTTCAATATACGGCCTGAACTTATCGATGCAGAAAATCACAGCTAGACATTCCTTTTCCGTTACGGAATAATTTCTTTCTGCACGACTTGCGTAAGCAATCACCTTCTCTTCCCCATCGAGTGTCTGCGTTAAAACACCACCTATACCTGTGTCGCATGCATCAATTTGAATAGTGAAAATATGACTGAAATCCGGTTGCGATAAGACGGGAGCTGAAATTAAAGCATCTTTTATACTGAGGAACGCTGATTCTGCCTCGGAGGTCCAAGAAATAGTTTGTTTCTTCCTTTTGCCTTTCAACAAAGAGTTCAAAGGAGCTACTAGACTGGAAAATCCGTTTATGAAGCGACGGTACCACGAGCACATCCCTATAAATCGCTTCATTTCGGTCGAAGTAGTAGGTCTGGGGTAGTTTAGCATAACTGAAACCTTATCCGGATCCGTATGAAGACCATCAGTACCTACAATGAAACCTAAAAATTTCAATAAAGTTTTGAAGAACTCACATTGTATTGTCAAATTGGTATCTGCCAGGATATTTTTCACCTCTGATAGCAACTCTATGTGTTCTTGGAAGGAAGAACTAGTAATAATAATGTCATCCAAGTACGCAAATATCTTCGGTTCGAACTTGGGTCCAAACAGTGCATCTACTAGCCTTTGTTGCGTCTGCGCAGAATTACAAAGTCCAAAAGGAACTACGGAAAACTGAAAAAGACCACAACCTGCAGCGCTAAATGCGGTTTTTTCCTTGGACGAATCATCTAGTGGAATCTGCCAGAAAGTTCTCCTCAGGTCAATTGACGAAATATACTTGGCGTCCCGAAGCATATTTAGTATTCTGTCAATATGAGGCAAGGGATAGGAGTCATGGTTGGTTACCTCATTTGAATAACGGCCGTCAAAACAAAACCGGTACTCACCGCCTTTCTTTTTGACAAGTAAGACTGGAGATGGCCAACTGCTTCTAGAAGGTTCGACAACTCCAAGTTTTATCATCTCATCCAACTCAGAATTCAATATGTTCAGCATATATGGGAATAATAAGTACTGTTTTTTTCTTAAAAGGTTTTACATCACCAGTATCGATGTTCATAATTACTTTTTTTGTTGTACCTAATCCTTTCTTTTCACTACAAATTTCTTGAAGAGATTCAATGATTTTCTTAGCTTGTAATCTTTCTTCTAGGATCAAACTATCTAGAGATAAACATTGCTCAAGTAGATGAACAAGGCGGATTCTGGACCAGAATCCCATGTATTTTCTTATGGAGCTAAACTTTCTGCAATTTTTGGTTCAAACAGGAGTGGGGGAAACGTGTGACGTCATCGACGCAGGATGGAACGAGTTTCGTAGCGATTCAAGCATTCACGGCCCCCTTAGTACTCCACATCACCGCTAAAGAGAAAATCTCGATATTTTATCCGTTTTTCCTCCTCTTTTCGGACGATATTTGTCTCGCCAGGAGCTGAAATCTCCAAGACAAATATCGTATCGTAAAAGAAGAAAACATGGCTGCCAATGTAAAATAAAAAACATGGCTGCCATCGAGATGTATCGTATATCGGGTGTGTGTAGCGTTTGAGAAAAAAGACAGTTCAACGAGGCTTTAACGTTGCAACGTTGCAAAATATGTCATTTAAAAAAAAACATGGCAGTTTAACGGGAGTGAGCGTTTCAACGTGCGATTCCTATAGGAAACGTATTTATATTCAAAAGTGTTGTGGAGTCAACTTTCGAAAATATGTTGTTTCACATGCGTTCCTACCGTTTTTCGTTTTCGTGTCGGAGTCCTAACGTTTCAACATGCGATCCCTCAATGTGTACAGAGTGTTTCAATACACTTTAAAAAAACATGGCACTTTAATGGGAGTGCAGCGTTTCTACGTGCAATCCCAATGAAAAACTTGTAAACATGTTAGTTTAACGAGAGTGTAACATTTCAACGTGCGATCCCAATGAGAAACATATTTATATTCAAAAGTATTGTGGAGTTAACGTTCGAAAATGTGTCGGTCGGTAGCCAAGCGGTTTGGCGTGGGTGCTTTGTTCACTCACTCGAATTGACTGCCGTGTTGGTCGGTGGTTCAAGCCCTAGTCTGAACGATCGATCTTCACTTGCTACCGTCCAACCCGTGTTAGGAATCACACGTTAAAAGGTAAGACCTCGTTAATCCTTAGCTCGCACAAGTTTCGACTTCTGAGGGTTGTCGTTCGTAGGGGTACGACAGCTGGTTAACGAAAAAACAGATTTTAAACAGATTTTTTTTTAAACATGCGTTTCGACCGTTTTTCGTTTTTGTGTCGAGGTGCTAACGTTTTGACATGCGATCCCTCAATTTGCACAGGGTGTTTCAAAATATGTCATTTAATAAAAAATATGACAGTTTAACGGGAGTGTAGAGTTTCAACGTGCGATTCATTTTCATTGAAGTGATTTGCAAGAGTGTCCGTTTAAGTTACTCACTTTGGAACGAAATACATAGTTCATAAGTAACACTATAATGTTTCATTTCATTTCATTCCACACAGTATATCCATTATGTTTGGATTTTTGATAGGCTCAAAATTGCGCCTTTGGTCAGTTAGCACCATCAGTAGATGTCTAAGATTGAAAAATCTCAGATGTGTGTGAACATAACAGAAAAAATTCACAGGGTGACTACAATACATTGTTTAGGAAAAGTACACGATAGTTCAACGATGGAGTCATCTAACGTTTCAACGTGCGATTTCAATCAGGAACGTATACCGGGTGTGTGCGACCCCTTGGTGTCTCAAAATACATCCTTCAAGAAAAACATTAGGGACATCTCTGGACTGAGGAAACTAACTTTTTTATTTTTTAGAGATACAGACACGTGTGTTGGTACAGTCACCTCACAATTTTACTAGAAAGCATGAAAATGAAAACATTAATTTTAAACGAATTTAGAGAAGTCAACATCATTTTGGCGCCGGTAGTGGCGCCGGTAAATGTATATAATTATATACAGTGTGAACATTTAACGCGGTTAATAGGAATGCCACAAAGCTTTATGCATTATACGAAGTCCATCCGGGGGCAAGAATTGATGATTTTTTTGTACTTTTCTACTTGAGCGCTATATTCATGTGCCTCGTGCTTCTCAGTGCACTTCGAGATAATAAAAGTATTTCTTATGTTAAGAGTTGACGTTGATCGTTCAATTGACATAATGTCTTGCACTAGAGGAGCAAAAATGTTGAAAATGGTGTTGGATAACAATAATGCAGGTAAGTTCGATTCTCAAATATTATTTTGTAAAATTAGAGCATTTGTATTATGAACATTTTCACTTTTTTTTGTTTCATTGACCAATCTTTTCATCTAACTAATTTTTTTTGAACACAAGAAAAAAGCTATTATTTAGAGAATATCGTAGAAAACACCAGATTAGAAAAGATAGGAATCCATGTTATTCTGAAACTTTCTGAAGTGATACCCAAGCTTAATACCAACAAATTTGTGGGGAATTTTAGAACCGTTCTGTACATGGTGTTTTTGAATTCGATGAATGAACTCATTCCAAATGTATATCCGGGAATGATCCCTTCCTGATAAACGGGGCTGTACAAGGCTACAAATAGAAATTTGGATTTCTTCAACAAAGTGGGGCAATTGATAAGCAAACGATTCAAGAGAGTTGTTGCTGGTGGAAAAGGATCCAAACCGGTTCCTATATTGTTCTCAAGGAAACTTCAAAAATATATTGATTGTATTTTGAGCTTTAGGAGGGAATTTCATATTGTACCAGGAACAAATTTATATATTTTTGCCAATCCTGCTTCTGTGGATCGCTGGATGTCAGGAGCCAGTATCTTGAGGAAATTTGCACAAAAATCTGGCGCAAAAGAGCCATCACTTCTGAAGTCCACGAAATTGAGGAAACCCTTACCACTACCCTTCAATTAATGAGTATGGAAAAGAATGAAATGAAACAAATTGCGACATTTATGGGTCATACCAAAAAATATCCATCTAGAATTTTATAGGTATGATGTGAAATTTCCAAATCAGATTTTATTTTTATTATTACATTGCGAGATTTTTTAGGCTTCCCCAAGACATATATCAAACTGCAAAAGTAGCTAAAATTCTCCTTCTTCTGGAAAAAAGCAAGAGTAAAGAATCCAAAGGAAGAAGTTAAAATGATATGGAATTAGATTCTGATGTGTATCATACTACCGATTCGGAAAGAGAAAACGAAGAAAGTGATAATGTTCTTTCAGAAAAAATATTGAATAGACTTACCAAGAGGACTAGACGAAATAATAATTCTTGTGAGGGTGAGATGCTTAACAATAATTGTGCGTTTTCCATCATTTCATGGTTCAACATCATTTTTTCATAATTTTTATAGTGCAAAAAAATATAAAACTTCAGCCATTACAATCTGAATGTAATTCCAATGATAGTTCGGACGAAGAGCAATGCGCAGTTTCCAGAAAGAAGTGTATGTAACTTTAATTAACCGATACATTTAATCATTAATATCTATACATTTTCAGTGAAAAAGACAGTAGCCGGAAGAAGAACGAAATGGAGTGAAAGAGAGAAAAAAATTGTTATGGAATATTTCAAAGAGCATGTAAGGAATAAAAAAGCACCAAAAAAACATGAATGCACTGAATTCCTTTCTGAAAATAAGAATATATTCACAGACAAAAACTGGGTGAAAATCAAAACATTCGTTTATAATTGCTACCGCACAAAGAAATAGAATATTTCAGTTTTTATACAGTTTACTTTGATATTTTATTTTTTTATATATTTTTGCATTTCATATACACTCCAACATTTTTAATTTTATGTTTTATGTTATTCAACTGTTTCACAGTTAATAAACAACATTTTCCAAGATTGTGCTTTCATTATATATTTTTGCATTTCATATACACTCCAACATTTTTAATTTTATGTTTTATGTTATTCAACTATTTCACAGTTAATAAACAACATTTTCCAAAATTGTGCTTTCATTATTTTCCATAATTTATTTTAAATTTGAATATTTCACAATATATAATTGAAGAGATGGAGGGATTCTTTCTCCGTACGGTAAAGCCGTAGCAACCCATGAATATGGCATGAAATAAATATATCTCAGGTTATCTCTACAATTTTTTCTCTGAAACTGTTAGTTATTCACAAAAATCATTCAACTGGATGTTTATGAATTATCAGATTTCGCTATTTTCGTTTTTATTGTTGAATGAAAATGTTTCAAATTGAATGATTTATGACATTTTAAGATGCATTCAAATCACTTTGATTTTTCAGTTCGATTTGAAATTTAAAATTGTGTTATAATATGAAAAAAAAATTTGATGAGGAAAATTCTGGTTTGCTACTTTCCCATTACCAAATATAACATAATATCTCCTCAGAAATTCTCATCTTTCATTACATGATATTTCGATGACTGCAATTAGAGTAAAATTGTAAGAATGTTTCAAACGATCTGTCATTGTCACAGATTTGTTTCGATACAGTGCCAAAGAATTGTAAAGTTTTAAGGGAGGTTTGAGTGAGACATCGTTTGAATAAATTCAACAAAAGTGCTAATGAGGAGTTTAAGACCAATGTTTCAACCCGAAACTTCCAAGGGTCCACCTAGAGATTGAGAGCTATTGCTGTAAATGAATTTTATTTATCAATATTCACACTGACTAAGAAATAGTGATTTCTGTATAATTCAATATCCTTTTCAAAGTAGGTATTCGAGATATGTTTTTTCTTCTGATTTTTTGTCTAGTAGTAATTAGAACTGACAAAAATCGTGACTTCAGAGTGGCGACTCATAAGCACTGGTTTCCTTTGTGAAATTTTTCTTTTGCGATGAGGATATGCTCGCACAGATTGTGATTTTGGTGATCACATACCCGATTGGTATGTGATTTCAGTATTTAAATCTTGCAAGCTTTCTTTCGCCATTTTGCCTTTTTTTGTATCTTGAAATTGGTTGTAACTAAGGCTATTTCACAGGGTTTTTCCGTTAGGGCTTGATGATCTTTACTCATCATAATTTGAGAAGAAATAATCCCTTCCTGGAGTTTTCTTTTTCGAGTCTGATTTCAAGAAGTCCAGCACGGGTACCACGAGGTCCTGTTCAACAGCTTCCTGTTGTAATTGTACCGTATCAGTACTTTCAACCGTAGCAGTGTCCCAAACTCTGTAGATGTATCCCAGGTCCGATGTATAGTTCTATTGAAGTGTTCAGAATGCACGTTCCATTGCAAGACAGATTTAATTCCACCAATATCAGCTGATGTGTTTGAATCTAGTCTTCACTTCAGCTGGAAGTAAATCCACCAGGCACCTTGTTTGGCACATCCACCATACACGTTCACCATCACCAAAATACCGTCTAAGGCAGAGCTGATTCTGAAGCTCTTTGATAGGTATAAAATTCAATTATTTTTATTCATCATCTATGTAATGGACAAAACATATTAGTTCATAATTATCTTGGGTAGTGTCCCAGATTTTGTATATAACTCATTGTATCTTATCATCATTCTACGCCATAAACAAAAATTATTGTAATAAATTATAGTTGTAGATTTTGACTTTCATTTCATAAGGCTCTGTCATTCTCAATATTTTGTTTTCTGGGTTTCATAAAATCAAATTCTAGTGGCGCCTAACATTTTTTTTTGTGCTATCAAACGATATTTAGTTTAGACTTGAACCCATGCCCAATGCCGCCAGACGAAGAGCTGCCGTTCGCTGTGTGTATATATAAGTAAAATTTATGCCACACAAGTTTGGCGCCTAACATGGGGCTCGAATTTTATCGAGATAGTTGCAAAAATAAAATTGTAGTTTCATGCTCTCTTGAAAATATTGACTAACAGAACTTATGAAATGATAGTGTTTTGGTTTGGTTATAGTTTGGAAATCTTGGTGTTTTTTTTTTAATCATTTGAGTGTATGTCATTTTGATCATTATTACGAAATTTTCATGTGAAGTGAAGTTTTGGGGACGATATTTTTCACATAATTTTCAGAGACGAGCT
>NW_019291862.1:52157-65133 GCF_000500325.1 Leptinotarsa decemlineata | reverse complement strand
AAAAATCCTTGAGGCGCTCTCAGAGCGGTGCCTGTGCGAAAGTAGCGATTCACATCGAATTTGATTCGCTGTAGATTAAATCCATTTGGAAAAACTCTCTCAGGAAGTTTATCCCACATAAATGCAGTTCTCCAGATGAGACAGTTTTTAACAGTGAAGTTCGAGGTGTACTGAGTCGATCCTCGTCACGATGAGCAGCCACAGTCTGTCGCTTTATCTGAGCTTTATGAAGCATCAACATTTGATGAAGTATGTGAAGTTTTCTGGTTCGGAACAGTGTTACAAGCTTTTGAGAAGCAGCCTTTGCAATTCCAGCGCCCCCAACAAACTTATCGAAGCTAAAAGCAGAATCGTCTGACCTGGCATTATTATATCCGGTTCGGAGATATTTATCTCCTTGGAGAAAACCGATGCCTGGGATTTTGTGGCATTAAATTGAACCAATTTTACTTTTACCCCAATTCGAATTCACCACTAGATCCTCATTAAAATATGCAACCTCCTGCTGCCGGTGAAGATGTGTATCCGCAGTCGATGTCCTGGAATCCAAATGGAATGACGAGACAAGTGTGCTGCCATCAGCAAAGCAATATATTGGATTCTTGTTTTTTTTCAATGAGTCGTTGATATAAAATAGAAATATGGTTGGAGACAATATAGGTACCAGCGTATATGGTGAAAGTATTTGAGATATATTCGTCAACAGCAACAACAGGGAACGTTCTCTCGGGAAGCTGGAGTGCGACACACAAAAATGATCTGACAAGTCATAGCATGGAAGTTTGGCCAGCAAACCCTCATGCCGCACACGGTCAAAGGCCTTAGAAATACCAACCTCAACAGCTCTTGATTTTCCATGTTTCTCGATTGCGTTATTCCAAATATGGATGGCACACAAAAAAATGTCGGCGTGATTTTTGTTTCCGAAAGTAATACTGATGATCGCTCAAGATGTTGAAGCTTTTCAAATATTTCAGGATATGGTGGTTTACGACTTTCAATGTTCAAAAGGAGTTTGTTTCAGTTTTCATGTATCTGAGTGTGCATCTATCAAAGACTATTACCTGGAGAATGAAGTAGTATTTCCAGAAAAATCACATTCTTCGACAGACACTGGTTTATGTGGATACCGCAATAAACCATTCGCTTTATAATAACTGTTTCCACCTATTATAGTAGCCATACATATCGCGCTGACGATGGCTCCAATTAGTGCACCCTGTAATGAAGCAATATTAAAATAAATATCGAATGAAACTGATCAACATTTGATTGAAATTGATGTCAAAAGTCAGTAATATATGACTCCATGATTTCTACCATAAAGAAGCTATTGTATAGCGGAACGTGTCGCTGTTTTGCAAACCTCCATGGTGAGAATCAATACAAACTATATTATTAGGATTTGGAAAGAACATTATTTTACCATAGAAACATTCAATTTTGAATACAATGAACTCAATAATTTGATAGTCATATATTTCAGAAGAGTTGTGCCTCATAAGTTTCAGCTGATTGACATACGCGATAAAAGTTTGTGAAATGATAATGATGATGAAATGGAAGTGAACTTTGGATTCCTCTTCTCTGCATGGTCCGCGACCATGAGATAAAGGCAGCTGCTCCAGCGGCTGATGAACTCGGTTTAGTTTTCGATACTGAACTAGGTGACCACAACTCTGTCACCAAGTTGGAACCCATTCAGCAAAAAGCTCATATGGAAGCCACATAGATCACTTCACTCCTACGGCAACACTAAGATGAGCTAATGCATGGGGTCTTCTCCAATAGCATTGAAGACTTCGGCAAATCAAAGCGCCGACCTTCGCTTCCTTCAGGTCGAGAGCAAGTGCGGTCTTAGCACTTACTGAAGAACGTGAAGGTCAGACCTATATCCATTGACATAACGTGTCTCTAGGAGTGTTTTATTATCACCTACAGCACTTTTACGGTATTGATGAGACACCGATGTTGCCCTACACTCTGGGGAGTTTTGAATTCGTGAAGGGGAACTATACATTTTTTTAGCCTCAGCTAATGAGCCTGATGTAGTTTCTCTCGACCATCAGGGCATGACCATATTTGTCCATGGTGGAATGATGATATGTCTACTCTCGAATCTTGAGGTAATGCCGACTTGCCGCAGCAAGTCAGAAATCTTAACCGGACAAATGCAGAAGGCTATCGAACTTGGCTCAATGCGCTTGCTCAGGGCACATGATTTTTGGACCCAATGATCCCTCATTCCACGGTATGGGGAGCGATTAATTGGTTGATAAAGCTGGCGCGTCCTCAAGAATGTATTGGGGTTTCGAGAATAGGACCTGAGCAACGAAAAATATACAAACTATAATTACAATTTATTCGAACGGTGAATAAACAAATATAACCTTAGGATGTTCACAACCTGTAGTGAGTGTAACTGTACCCGTGGGTTGGGCTACCTATCGGGCGCGTCCCCAGGTAGCGGATTGGGGAGGGGACTGAAGGTCCTGTCCGGGAAGCCAATGTGGCCTAACAGACGGGGTCGCCGGACTCCTGGTCAGTGTCAGAAATAAGTTGGGTGAGGGGAACTAAAACCCCCCCAAAAGCCTTTGCAAAATATGCCACCGTGGACCAGCCTACCCAAGCGGAGGTGTAAGGAATCGTGCCGGCAACTGAATGGCCGCAAGGTGATATGCGGTCACGAACGATCCTCTTGGGGAATTGGGCGAAACCTCATTGTAATCAACCTATCTCTGGTAATGCGCAGCTCTGTCAACTCTATCCTTGTTACTTGCTACAAAAACCAATCCCGAGGCTAGACAGAAGGGCTCTCTTCAATCTAAGGCGGTGGCTGGCGATGAACAGAAATGTCCACCCCAATCTACCGCTTAGAATGAGGCTGGACATAGCAGATCACCTCGTGATGAGGCGTAAGCGCATTTGGGGCGAAGGGGCCAAAATGAGAAAGAGAGCTAAGGAGGCAGGAGTGGCAGCAACTATAAGTGCACCCTCCTTCTCCACCACTCCACCTCCAACGGCAAAGGGACTTCCTGCGGAGGGCGTCAAGAGCTCCGCCTTGAATAAAGGCAAGGAACCGGCTGACCCTGCAGGAAAGATTCTCACTTGTGCACCTCCACGGAGAGAACCCCAAGAAGGTTGAAGAAGCCGCACAACGACAGTAATGTTGCTACATCTTTCAAAATCTTGGCGGAGGCCACCGTGAAACACCTCAAGGTTGCCAAAGAGAGTGTGTTTTCGGCGAGTCTTGGCCTTCACCTGCCAATATAAATGAGATGTCTCCTAGTGACCTGTTCAGCTTCCTGTGAAGAACAGAATGGACGATGTCCTTAGGAGGACAACTCTTCGGGAGGATGTGGTCCAACTGCTGTAAGTCTACACTCACCCACCCTACTCTACAGATACAGAGTGTAATTGTATTTTCGAAGAGATAATCAACTATTTGTTTCTTATAAACACTGAAATTTTGTGAGTAAAGGAAACTAATGGAAGCATCTGCACTGACGTTTTTTTCCCGCCACTGATTTTGAAACCGCGACTTATTACAAAATGACTAGCGGGAAAAAACCAGCCAAAATTTGTAGTTCCTAGAACTTATATTGGAGTGCACACATTTGACGCGGCAATCGCGGGCGGTTCTGTCATTATTCGGCACACCGTCATAAAGAGTCGCCGCTCTTCTGGTGAAATCATGAGCGAAATGTTGTATTCATGTAGGTAATGTGTGGACGTATTATTTGCAAAATTTCGACGAAACTGGATACTGAAATCTGATAGTAGTTAAAGAATTTTCCAGGGATTTTTCCTAAATCTTGATACTTTCAATGAAAACAACCGTTCTTAAATCTTTGGCCAGTCGGTGGATGGATCCAATATTTGCGAAATTTTTTCTGCTTCTTAGTATTAGAGCAACAACACATACATCTCTTGGAATCCATATTCAAACTGAAAATCGTGGCCAGTTTCGCAGTTTTCAACTGTAGTGTGTGCGTTTCAGGCGGGTTTTTTCCTCAAGCGGTAAACCTCCAAACCGCAAAACTGTCTGAAACGCACATACTACGGTTGAAAACCGCGAAACCGGTCACAATTTTCAGTTTAAAGATGTATTTCAAGAAAGTTGTATGTGTTGTTGTTCAATACTAAGAAGCAGTAAAAGAAAACGTCATCAGAAATTTCACAAGTATTGGGTCCATCCACCGACTAGCCGAAAATTTACGAAAGGTTTTTTTCATAAAAAGTATCAAGATTCAGGAAAACATTTTTCAACTACTATCTTCGAGAAATAATGGCTCATTCTCGAAGCGATTTTGAGCAATACAGTAATAATCCGAATCCAATTGAGTACCCTAAATACATCGTGCAGCATGTATTTTAATATTACAGGTGAGTAAAATTGATTTTTTTCCAGTTTATGTCCGAAAGGAGCTTTTGTCCTTCATCTACACATCGTGAAGATATGTTACATTTTTTTCTTCACCTATCTTCGAAAGTTCTCCATGGTGATGGAAAAATATGAAGCAAAAAAAATTGTCAGAAATTATTCATTTGAAAATTGTAATTCTTTCAGATCTCTAAGTTTTTTGAACATATCAAAAAAAAATCATCTTATTTCTATTAAACTCACTTTGGCATTGGCTCTAGGAAAAAGTACACCCAGAGTGAATATTCCTAGAAGAGGCCCATGTGCTACACTTCCGAGTCCGATTGCTAGAGCTAGGAGGCCACCAAGATGTTCTACAATATATACCATCAGAGTGCCCAAAGTTCCAATAATAACAACCAATATTTTCAATGCAGAAGCATTTGAAAAACCTTTTCTCTCCAGAGACATTTTTAGGAAGTCTTCATATATTGTACCCGCTAAACAATTGAGGCTACCAGACAACGTGCTGAAATAAAATAACTCAAAATAACAAATGTCAGCCTCTGAAAGTTGATCAATAATCCTATTACTGTACTGTTAAAAAACGTATATCATTGAGACCCCAGCTTTAAAAATTGTCGAACTGAAATATTCATCCTAAGAAATCATGTCGTATTATATCGTAACCACTTTTCAGATTGAACCTTTCAATTTGATTTTATCATATTCGTGCACAATCGCCCCATTCGCGAATTCCTTCACCAGATTTATTTTCAAAGTACTGTTCTCTCTAAATGATAAAAATTCTTATATGGCTTTGAACTAAATTTATTCATGATTTCGAAGATACAGCCATTCAAAAATTGTGAACATGAAAAAATCTAGTAGCAGCATTCACGCACGGATGCTACTGTTTCAATCACTTCTAGCATACAAAAGGTCCAGTGGAAAAACATTGAAGTTCCATATTCTGTCAAAGCTATAAGCTTCGATTTGTTCTTGTTTAGTTATAAAATTAATTATGTACGAGTACTATCCATGATATTATTTATACTATTTTCATAATGAATTTTATTTAAGGCGCGTTTCTCTACGTAGGTTTCCCTACATGATGGTGTCCCTGAGTGAACGAAACGCCATATGAAAAATGAAATGTGTACATATTGTAGCCTCCATGAACTTCAATAAAAAATTTCTCAATTTTTCCTCATATTTCGTATAATAAAGATACCAGAGCCGAAAAATCAAAGTCAATGATTTCAATTACTTTATTATTTCTAGAACGTCTCATGATAGTCAGAATTTTCCAATATGATTCCACTGCGTTTCAAGAAGTACATGATAATTTATACACTCCCGATTTTTATGAAACTAAACTTCCATCTTAATGTGCATGCCTGAGTTGTTGTTGGTTTTGAAAGCAATAGTTACACGTTTGTTGTGCAGAAAATTTTAAATATTTGTAGTGGGTTGAAATATTTGTGTGGGTTTCCAGGGGAGCTGATAAAGGCAAAATGGTCATAACCATGAACAAAGAAGAATATGTAGAGAAGATTATAGACGTTCTAAATGCTGGTATATACGATAGTATCAAAAATGACCCCACCCATTTATATCAGAAAGAATAACTATCCGTAGCAGCCACACGAAAACCAGGCCACCAAACGAGAACTGCGACTCCAAGAATTGCATTTACCGGATACACTGTAAGTGCGGAAAATTCTATATTGGTGAAACTAAGAATCCATTGAATGTTCGCATTGCCGAACACAAAAAACACACACAGCGGGGGAAAACCAGCAAATCAGGAATAGCAGATCATGTTTGGACCCATCAACATAACTTCGAATGGTCCCAAGCTGAGATCATACACAAAGAGGAACATTGGTTTAGGAGGAAATTCAAAGAAGCCGCATACATGTTATCCAACAATGTATTCAGCCAAGCTAGCGTAGAGATACACAACATATGGAAACCCATAATCTAGCAATTGCCACCAAACGGTCATCTCCCACTAAACCAGTGAAGCGGAAAAAGTAAAACAGAGATAAGTAAAAGTAGGTACTCAAATACCTATAAATAGTCAGCTCACGGATGAATCAGTCCAGTCGTCATCACCCAAAGACGATTGTGGATACTAACAATCGAAACGTTGTGAAGTAACTTGGCTTAAAATCTCTTAACTTTTTGATTTTATTTTAATTTTTGTTCAATTTGTTCCATTTTCACTCGTATATTATTTCACTATTATTTAATTTCAGGTTTTTTGCTTAATATAATTGTTTTTTCAGCTATTCATTTTTATTCTCCTTCTTTAATTTTTAACTCTTCTTTTTAGTTCTTTCAGAGATTTCAAACCATTGTATATAATATCAGACAATAGAAGTCCGGACTGATGAAATTCATATCCTGATATGTTTCACAGGAACGAACGGACAGTTGACTAAGTTTTTGAATTTCATAAATTTTCGAAACCCTTCTATTACATCCACAATGAAGATAGAAAAGGACGACTCTATAAATTTTTTTGACTTGACAGTAACAAAAGTTAACAACAAACATGATTTTTCAATTTATCGTCAGCCAGCACATACAGATTATCATTCATAGTTCGTCCACCCACCCGTATCAGCACAAAGTAGCAGCTTTCAACAGTATGATCCACAGACTTATAAATGTGCCCTTGTCAGAAGCGAATTTCAATAAAGAACTGAACATTATAAAACAAATAGGCGTCAACAATGTTTAACAATAGTAGTCTAATATATTCTTTATTATCAAACAAGTTATACAGCCAAGTTTTGAATGAAGTTTACCCAATTCACAGAGAAGAGGATAAAAGTTATAGAACCTTAACCTACTTCGGCCAACTCATAATTTCTGCACAACAAAGGTGTGAATATTACTTGCAAAACCAACAACAACTTAGGCATGCACATTAAGATTAACAAAGATGATAGTTCAGTTTCAGAAAAATCGAGAGTGTATAAATTATCACGTGGGTCATGTCTGATGTTTTTTATAGGTCAATCTGGAAGAACGTTCAAAGCTCGCATCAAGGATCACAGAAGTAGTTTACAGAATGGGAAAATGAATTCCACATATGCAACTCATTTAATTACAGAAGGACATGAGTTCAAGCCCCTTCATTCATTTCCAGAAGAAAGGTTTGAAACTTAACCTGTTGGAGAGTATGGAAATAAACAAATTCAAAAACTCTAAATATCTTATGAACGATCAACCTGAATGGAATAATTCACCATTATTGAATCTGTTTATTGCCAGGTAAAAATACTTACGGTACTTTCGAAGAATGTATTCATATAGTTAACAAATTCATACCTGACCTTCTCGGGTAAATTCATTCATTAGAAAGTAGGCATACAAGTAGGTAATATGTTAGAGTATAAAATAGTTGTAATTTAGAGGTAACTTTTAGTTCACGCTTGAGGAAGCTAGTGTATAGCGAAACACGTGTCGCGGTTTTTAGTGAAACTCTGTATAGGGTTTTACTAAAAACAATGAACTGCATTGATTACTTTTTATAATTTTCAAGTGAAAGTCAATTTTGTAACGCCACAATCACGTTTATCTCAATATCTATAAACTGCCAGTGCATCAAAAAATCCCTTGACAAAGTATCATCTAGTCTCAAAACTAATCAACGTACGAAACAGTTCGTTTGGATGAAAATCAACATTGTGAATGTACAAAATCGAATATAGCAAATGAAATGACGTCACATCATACCATTTGAAATACGTTATTGTCAGGAGAAAGCCCGTAACATGATATTATTTTTGAAATATTCATATTGGCAGATAAAAAAGCTAGTCAAACATGAAATAATGAAATTTTTCGATAGAATGGATATCGAAATTTAACTTCAAAATCAGCTTGAAATCATGCAATTCACAGTAGTGAACGTTAGAATAGACTAATAATAACAGATGATATCATCAATACAATACAACAACAAAAAAATTTCAAATAGTATTACCTCAAGGAAGCACAAAATACTCCAGCAATAAACAATCCCGATAATCCAGGTATAGTACCACCAACTTCCAATACATAATATGGTAATATCTCATCGTTTTTATGGATTTTCTGAGATGATAACGGATCACACTGGAAGTATTTTGCATATATATTGAGACCAGTCAAAACACACAGAGATTTGACAACAATCATCCCCAAAAAGTAGAATATTACGGTCCTGAAATGAAGATATATTAGAAAAATTCAAAATATAATCGATACTGGCAACTCTCTTCAGTGGAATATTGATTTTTTCAGATGTAGAATGAATAGATTGTGACAAAAAATTTTTTTAAGCGGTGCTTCTCAAAAGAACTGGATACAATCTAGAAATAGTAAAAAATATTTCAAGAAAATACTTTGAAAGGTTAGCTCTCATTTTGAAAATTACCATTCGATCATGTTAGTTTCAATAACCCCTTCAAAGTATGACAACACCATCTGGAAAATATTATTGAATTTGCATACCTTGTAATACCTTGTTATATCTTTGAACTATATCTGTCTGAATCTGATAAATATGTTTATAAAAAATATATATCCAAATCAAATCAAATAAGAATTAGAAAAAATCATGAAATTCATTTACAATTTCAATTATAATACACCGGAAATGTTCGGAAATGATATGTGAAAAAAAGTTTGTTCAATAAATTGATGGATGTAGCCGTTACTACGTTGTAGGAAAATGAAACTTTCTGTTTTCAACGACTTTCATTTGTAACTAATATTACTGCAGTTTCATCCTATGAGGACATTTTCTAACTTATACAATATACTTGACAGTATTACACTTTGTACACTTTTGTTTCAAGGCATTTTCACATTTGTCAGAGACAAATATATTGGTGTCATCTGCATATCTAATAAACCTGGTAAAAATTCGATATTACCCATGTCATTCGTGTAGAATAAAAATAAAATTGGCCTCAGAACAGAGCTTTGGGAAACGCCTATAGAGATATTTTGATATGCAGATTCAGTGGAAGATATACTAAAAAACTGTTTTCTTTGGGTCAAGAAACACCGTATCCAGTAGAGTGACACTCCACGAATACCATATTTGTGCAATTTAGACAAGAGTACCTCATGCTGAACGCAGTCAAATGCCCAGTTGAGATCACAGAAGATCCCAACAGGGCACTCACCTGATTCGATTGCTTTGATCAATTTTTCATAAAATGACAACACCGCACTACGAGTTGAGCGTCCTGGCAAGAAACCATATTGGTTATATGAGAAGACGCTATGACTTAATGCAAAATTCATAAGTCTTTGGAGATAAGAATATTCAAAAACCTTAGAAAAGCAGGATGTGACAGTAATGGACCTATAATTTAATTTGCATACCTTGTAATACCTTGTTATATCTTTGAAGTAGATCTGTCTAAATCTGATAAATATGTTTATAAAAAATATATGTCCAAATGATATGTGAAAGAAAGTTTGTTCAATAAATTGATGGATGTAGCCGTTACTACGTTGTAGGAAAATGAAACTTTCTGTTTTTAACGACTTTCATTTGTAACTAATATTACTGCAGTTTTGTCCTATGAGGACATTTTCTAACTTATACAATATACTTGACAGTATTACACTTTGTACACCTTCTTCAATGGAACAAAACATAAATTGATGAACTGATAAATATTTTTTGAGTAAAATTAAAATCTACTTTATTTTTTTAACAGACCTTGTATATACTCTGATGGAAATTCATTTGGTAGAGAGAATAGAAGTAATTTTCTGTCACAGTTTCCAAAATATTCCAAGCGATCAAGCATTTTTTCAAAATCTAGTGAATATTTTTTGCAAAAAATAAATACTTCATCAGTTGAGAAATTTGATTCACTCACTTGTTGCAGTCGTTCAATTTGGCAACGGCGAGGAACTTTTGAGTACATCCTTGATTGATGCTGGAGTTTGCTACAAAATGTATCGATAGACCTATCACCACCGTCCAGAAGGAATCCCTCGCAACAAAGTCTATATTGAAGCTGCAATGTAAAAAGGTAATAATAATTATTTTGTATCATACTTTGAAAAATATCAAAGTGAAATAGTCAATAAACAATTGAAGAGTACACATAATAATTATATGTGCACGGACCACATGACACCGAAGTACACCTTTAACACAAACTTCACGGCCAAAATCATAAGCCGTGAAGAGTGGAAGACCATTAGTCATCCCGCAAACATGTTTGGAAAAAACATCTGGTATACAGATGGATTGACGACCAAACATGGAACGGGGGCTGGAATATACCGAGCGGATAGAAATCTGAACAACATATATCCGCTAGGACTATACATATCTGTCTTTCAGGCGGAAGTGTATGCTATCTTGCAGTGTGCAAGGCTCAATAAATTGAGACCTCAAAGAAATGAGCGGATCAATATTTTTACAGACAGCAAGAGCGCACTAGGGGCTCTGACAAACCCGAAGGTAACATGAAAACTGGTCTGGGAATGCCATGAAGAACTGAATGAACTTGCAAACAGGATCACATTACCTTTATACTGGGTGCCAGGGCATTCAGGAATCACAGGTAATGATAAAGCTGATGAATGCGCTAGACGCGGATCATCAACCAGCTCTGGGGGTACAAAAATCATTGGTACGGAACCAGATTAGGACATGGACCAATAAGAAGCACACAGAGTACTGGACAAAAGTACCTGGTAACAAACACAGTAGAACCTTCATTGGGGAACCGTCCGAGAAAATAACCGAAGAACTACTTCAATATAGTAGGGATCGGCTCAGAATAATTACAGGGTTACTAACCGGTCATCATAGAGGACACCTGAATAAAATGAGGCTGTAGAATGGAGACCTTAGCTGCAGACTATGCAACGAAGGAATAGAAACAGCTCTACACATCTTATGCGAATGTGAGGCACTGAATCACAGGCGGCAGGCAATATATGGAAGTAGAAAATTACGCCCAGAAGAATATGACGAACATCCAACACGGAACCTGTACAAACTAGTACAGGGAACGAGACTGATGGAATGGTTATCGTGAGGGGATGGAAGAATGAACGCAATAAGCCCCAGACGCTGCAGTGTTTTCTGGAGACTTGGACTGAACGGACAAGTCAGACAGCTCCTAAGGTACAAAAAAAAACTGTAAACAGGTCGTCCAACGTCAAAAGTATCGGAAAGAGATGGCGGAGTCGTTGAAAACGTAAATTCACTTCTAATTTGTCTTTGACTGTTCACTGGGACGGAAAGCTGATAGAAGATATCATTGGGCATGGAACTGTGGATCGTCTTCCTATTTTGTTGTCAGGGCAAGGAGTTGATCAGCTGCTGGCGGTCCCAAAACTGGACTGTGGAACAGGAGAAGCATGTGCGTCGGCTGTGTATGGTACAACACTGGAGTGGAGACTGGATAAGCTTTGGCTTGCATGCCGTCATCACATATTAAAGATAATGTAAGAAACTGTCGTAAACACGGCACTGGATCCTTCAAGTGGGTCCGATATTTAAATCTTCAAACAATTAAAAAAATATTGGACAAAATTGATCCTCCTCAACTGGAATTAGTTCAAAACGTAGTGCAGGCTATGATTTCCGTCCCTCAAAATCAATTCAACGAATAGGCCATTCTCAACATTATACAGTGGGGACTTGAATAGTCCCCCCTCTGTACTTTCGAACGGGACAAAAATCAAGTGATAAGGTATCATTTTGTGTACTTCATGATAAAAAGGCAATAGTGTATTGCTCCATTTGTCGTTGAGGGGGCTCAACCAGTGGGGGCGCCACGCGGAGGGTGGCAAAGGGGTAGTATGCCCCCGCCCTTCGCAAAATGTTGTTCTTAGCGTCCTTTCGGTTTTATATATTTCACAAATATATTGTTGGGTATATAACACGGAAAACCGATAAACGTGGCAACATTCGCTTTCAATATCTCGATCTCGAGCATTTGTGAATCCCATATCGCTCGCTGTCTAATGTGAATTTAATCATTTTGAGATTAGAAATTGATTGTATCTCGGCGTGGCACTCGTGGCAGTAGTAGTAGTCTTCTAAGACGGATAAACAGTTTATCGATTTCATTGATTATGGAAAAAAAGATAAAATTGTCCAGAGCGGATTATCGAAAGTTACGCGAAAAGAAGAAGTTAAAATATGCAGCTACATTACATTCTCAAACAAAATAAAATTTTTGTAAAACTTTCAATTCGTATTTATTATGGAAACTTATACATCTACAGAGAAACAAAATAACAAATAATTCAAACTCAGTCGTGTAAAGGAATCGGTTCCAAATAAACCTGACACTACGAAGAGTACGGAGTCAACATCTCTTGATGTTCCATTTACATTAAGTGACAACCGACAACAAAATCCGATTTGTCATCAGGTTTTGCTGATTTAACATTTACTATGGAACGCCGTTTTACTTTTTATTGTCACAAATATTCATTCCTCAATTTATTCAACTAACAATTTATTTGTTTGAATTTAATTGACTCATGCATTTGTTCGACACATTAAAAACGATTGTTCGCAAAATTTGTTCTATTTTAAATGACACTTGATTTAAAATGTTA
>NW_019291862.1:22030-51840 GCF_000500325.1 Leptinotarsa decemlineata | reverse complement strand
AGTATATATGACAAACATTTACTTCCAAAAATTTCAAACAATGAATCTATATTATAACTGTTCGCAACTTTTCATCAAACAAATTAATTCATGTAACATTTTAGATCAAGTGTCATTTAAAATAGAACAAATTTTGGGAACAATCGTTTTTAATGTGTCGAACAAATGCATGAATCAATTAAATTCAAACAAATACATTGTTAGTTGAATAAATTGAGGAATGAATATTCGTGACAATAAAAAGTAAAACGGCGTTCCATAATTTACGGAAGTAGATTATAATTCGGGTTTGGATAAGTGATAGAGTACCCAAGAACATAACGATTTTGATAAGATGTGTGCTGAGAATGAAGGTGGAAAAAACATTTTGTTTTTAAATGGACCATTTTATAATTGATATTTCTATTTTGTAGGTATTTACCTTTCTGTCGATGGAGATGCTTATCCCGTCGACCCATTTTTATTCAAAAATACTATTTTGATCCCTGATATAGTGCGTCAACTAATTCTAACAAAAACTAGCCATCCTGGGTTATTAGATGACTTCCAAGACTTTCCAGTTTTTAAAAAAACGCCTTTTGCACAGCGCAGCGTACGTGAATGGTTAGTTCACTCTCCAAGAGGTAATTAAATGTTTTTTTTTATGCTGGCTTTTTGATAGTGCGCATTGTTTATTGAAATCTTCCTTTTATTATAGTTTTGTAATATTTTTTCTTTTCTCAATGGGAAATACAGTATTACTTCAAATACATGTGCCTTTTTACTGAATTCGTTTTACTCGTCGCTGACTGTACTATTACCTTTTATCATTCAAATAAATAAAAAGTTTTGTGATATATCATCGAAAATTCAATTCTTCATTCAACACTCATTGATTTTTGGAAATCGGATCAGCCGTTCTTGATTAACCAATCTGCAAACGAACAAACAAAATATCACAGGTTCGAAAAAAATATGTACCTAATCAAATTTTTTTCCAGTTTATTCTATTGAATGTTCACATTCTAGAGAAAATGAAGTGAGTTTATAAATACATTTTGTACATTATTGAATGTTCCTCGGGCAATTTCATTGCAAGCGAATGTGAATAGTATACTTCAAATGTCACGTATCCCCTCAGAAATATCTAGATGCTCAATCAGGTGATCTAGTGGGCCGTTCCAAGGGTCCGCATCTATCAGTCCACTGGCAGCCTCTCATTATGAAGCGGTTCCTCGTCTTGGTGGAACGTAACATCAATTGAAAACTCATTTGGTTTCGTCATTCATCCAAACCGATATACAGACAGATATGGTCCCTATAATCAGCCCACTAGATTACCTATACTTCATTTCGGTGGAATAGGTGGAAAACTCGAGAGACACGATAGATCTCACAATAGATATATAATTGTGTTTGTTCTAAAATCATATCATTTTTCTCAAGTGTACACAATCACAACTGGAAAGTCCAAAATTTGATTTTGTAAATAAGAAGTAAACTACAGCTTGTCAGATGCAGGAAGAGCTTTCTTAATTCCGTTATGGTCTCACCCACTAGCTGTGCGTTCGTTAGAACACTATGATAACGAGAGAAAGAGAATTATCTTTCTAGGTTTGACAAACTATACAAATTTTGTTCACACATTGATTGTGTATCAAAATTTCAAATATTCTCAACAATAATCAAGTATGTCAAAGATTTTGTTGTTTCAAGAATATCTAGAATGATTTTATCGTAAAATGAGTTCTACTGTTCAAAGCCTGTACATTCATAATATTTGAAAACATTTCATAAAATATCCTGTGCTTGGAAATAATTCACTTACTCCCAGACATCCAGCCGTCCTCCTTCATAAGATTTTTTAAAAACTTCTCCAACTCCTCCATTAGCTCTAAATCCCAGGAAAGAAATAAACAGTAATGCCGCCACAGTAAGGGAAAACTGAAGTGTATCTGTCCATACGAGAGCTTTGAGTCCACCAATAGTTGTATAAAATATACATATACCACAAACGATGGGAGTAATAATGTGGACATCAACACCAGTTGCTGAAAAAATTGAGAATTGTTTTCAAAATATGTAATGGGTCAGAAAAATTATGGAATGTTCACTCGATAACCTGAGAATGAGCGACAAAAATTCTTCCTGAATCATGTAAAGAGGTTGTGAACGACCACTTTTTCAAAAATATTCGACATCATTTAGAATCATGGTGATTAAAAAACCTACCTATTATAGTAATAACTAGGTGATGAATATTCTGTGAGTCTCCATTAAAATTTTTTGATATTTCCATCTTCACATTAACGTGAATTCATTTGTTGATTGATATTATCAGTTATGCTATCTTGTTTGAGTCAGATTTATGGGCCTAAGGCCCCTTATCCTTTCGGCTGTTTGAGTTTTTCTTGGGTTCCTATGGCGGGGCAGCAGGGGATTGCATGGTCCTCTGTCGTCTTCTTTTGACTCTTTGCCCTGTGTGTAGAAGTCGCAGCGTACTTATTTGGCTTTGCGGCCGTTCAGGTACTGTTTCTTGTTTTATTTTCCGGAAAGCATGGATTGCGGTACGGTAAGTTCACTAGAAGCGCCTGCAGCTGCTCTAAGGCCTTTGGGTGACCTTGGGGAGAGCTGCAGGAGTTCTCTGACGATGAGACGGCCCTCGCATACGAGACGTCGCTCCTGATTGAGTTTCTTCCGACAGGCCTTGGGTTTGTGGTCTGTCTGTTTTCGTTCGGCCTATCTGAGGCCCTTTTATTTTCAGGGCAATCTGGGCACCCATGGAAGCTCGCTGGGTGTTCTCCTTTACAGTTGAAGCATCGCAAGGGCGAGTTTTTAGGTCTTTAACATTCCTTGGTCATGTGCCGTCCGGCACATCTAACGCAGGCTGGAACTGCTTTACAGTTGCGTTGCGTGTGACCGAACTTTTGGCATCTGTAACATTGCCCTGTTCGGTTTCTCGGCTTCTGTGTTTCGGCGCTTAGGGACACGTTTTGAATTTCGGTGATCTCATATATTTTCTTCTGGCTCCTTGGAACTAAAACAAGCACGAACGGTATCGGTACCTTGTTAGCTTTACTCAGGCGGGCTACGGAAAAGATCTCAAATCCTTTGCCCTGGAGTTCAGTCTTGATGTCGTCACACTCAATGGATTCCGGGACCCCGCGAAAAACTACTCTGAGTGGTTTTTTGCTTTTCATTGTATAGATGTGGTAGGGTATTTTCTCTTGATCGAGGATCCGAGTAATTCTCCTATAATCATCTGTATTTTCAAGGCGGACTTTAATTCCATCTGTTGTGTTCACCGCCCGCAATATGGAGATGTTTTGGGCAGCAACAATCGTGTTAAAAGCTTTCCACTTTTCTTTTGCGCGGATGGTTATGAGTGGAGGCTTATCCGCTTTTTAGCGTGTTTCTGCCCGGTCATTTTCCGAGGCGTCTGTTACTAGTTCTTCGTCGCCTACTTCCATTAAGACATCTGTTTCCTCTATATTTGTCAACTCAGTTTTCTGAGTGGGCTTTTGAATTTAATTTTCCAGAGCCACGCTCGGCTTTTGTGATAAGGCGGGTGTAGTTTCATTTGATTTTGGCTTATTGGTCAATTTAGTCTGGGAAAAACCGGGTTTCAACTGTTTGATTTGTTGAGCCGTTTCTGGCTCTTTTTCCCTCTATTTTGGGGCTTTTGCCGCTTGGCTTTCTTCGCCCGACAAAATATCCTCGCTGTCAAGATCGCTGATGTCAGACTTATTTTATAGTATTCTATAATAGTTGATATCATAGCCAGACTTGCTTCTTTTGGTTTTTTACGAACTTTCGTAAAATTGAAAATCGTTTCTATAACTTGTTCCATCTCGAAAGATAGATGCTACACTTCGAAATTAGTACAACGAAAATTAGTCAACTTGACAGCTGTCTGACATCTGCTGGATGTCTGTGAAAATATTGAACCGCTCCTTCACAGCATGTTACTGTGAACTGACTAATATATCACTTCTGTTGGTTCACTGTAAAAAAGTTCATAGTCCAGATAACGGAAATATTTATACTGACTCGAACGGTAAAACTAAATTTATACTGACTCGAACGGTAAAACAAAAACAGTCTTGTCAGATATTTTTACAAATCGTTTTGGTTCCTTGTGCTCCTTTTCAGCGAGGGTAATTTATTTCACCTATTGAACAGTTTCTCATGTCTATAAAAATTGCACCAAAAATTCACAATTGAATGACTCAAAACACAGAAAATCCACCATACAACATACATAACCTATACATTCCACACATTTAGTTGTTACAAACAGCTTTAATTGCTTGATTACCGCCATTAAGGGTGGACATATATTTCTTTCGTAGCAGTACTATCAATTATGACCAACCACTCTCTGCAATTCCGTAACATTTCCATGTTCTATGTGAATGTGAATAACTGATTTGGATGTTTGTTCCAAACATGAAATCATACTGAATTTTGGGAAAGAAACGTATTGGCTTCCTACTTATCCATATTTAGTGAGGACAGTGTTCCATATGAGTGAAATTTCACCTCTATCTTTTCTATATTGCGTAACACTCCTGTGAATGATATCTGATTCAATTCCGTAAAGAATGTTTGGGATCCATAAATTAGGCGGCAACAAGAATTTTGCACTTCTTCTATTCTTTTTTTATCTGAATCATATAAGTATGGCCCATATATGAAGTCACAGTAGCACCAAACTATCACAGAGCATTTTTTTAGAGGTTGGCTCAAAATAAAACGATCACAGTATAACATTTTCAATGATATATACGCTTTTTTCATTAAATTTTCAACATGACTAGTGAATCTAAGATCAGTGTCAAGCATCACCCCCGAGTTTTCAGCTGTATTGAGAGGAGTCAAGATAGTATGACCTAGTTCTAAACGGAAATAGTTTTCTGCAAATTCACTGTTCTTCTGCGATCCAAAGTGCATCATCATTGTTTTATTAGGATAAATTCTCAAATCATGTTCACTTGATAGCCCATTGATCAAATCAAGATCAGTGTTGAAGAGATTTTGTGCCTCAGCACACTCATCGATTTCAAAGTGCATTTATAATTGTATGTCATCAGCATACGCCTGTATTTCACATTTCTTGATGGACGAGATAATATCAGTAATATAAATGATGAACAATAAAGGTCTCAAAATGGAACCCTGTGGTACTCCTGATAGAAAATCAAGAGGTAAGGAGTGATGACCATCAACAACAACTTTTTGAGATCGACCAAGTAAATAAGACCAGATGAGAAATAAGGCAGCACTATCAAAACCATAATATTTGAGTTTCATGCAAATCAGCTCATGATTGATGGTATCGAATGCTTTCGAAAAATCTAGTAGTACCAGAGTGCTAATCATTCCCTTATCAAATCCCTCAACAATGTCTTGTGTAACAGTAGCAAGAGCTGTAGCTGTTAATGATTTCAAAATTACCAAAATTGTTATTATCGAAATTTATTTTTGCCCTGTATCTTCGAAACGCCCTATCAAACATTATCAGAAGACAAAATATTCTTAGAATAGTCCAAGGAGTAGTTCCTCAATTTTGGCCGCATGTTTAATCAACAACCTGTATATTCAAATGAAATATTAGAAAATCATCATTCTTACCTGATGAAAAGGCCAGCGCAGGGATATATATCACAATCGGTATGTATAAAAAAACTGAAATCGCATACAGAATAGAGGCAAATTTTCTTAATCTCTCATTGAACCTCAGTCCAATATATTCATAAGTGCTTGTCAGTTGAAGTTTGTAAAATACCGGGAGGTACACATAAATTGTTACAACAGCAACAATCATCAAAGAAATTGCACAGAACCAATAAGCAGCTCCATATACGTATATTTCAGACGGAAGAGCAAGAAGTGTTACTCCAGAGGTGTGACTGAAATCAATAAATATTTGTTTTTTAAATTCCATCACTTTTATTAGCTCGTAAAATCTATAATAGAATTTTGTTTTCACAACTTTGCATTATCTGTTCTCGAAATGAAAATGATAATATGCCAAATAATGAAATACATTGAAAAAGATATTCTACTACTGTCGACTCGGAAATCAAAAAAATCAAAAAGCCATAGGAAACGATAATATAAAAATCAAAATCAAAATTCCTTCATTATCTTTCCCTTTATACAAATTTTTAGATTCAGATGAGCAGTCTATTCACAATATTTATTATGAATAAAAACATATGTACATCCCTCCCACAGAAGAAAGTGGATTTGAGGGGATAGGATAGGTACAGAAGGAGTAGGAGGAAGAGCAGAAGGAGACTTCAATGTGGAGCCCCAGGAGGTCCGCACATCAAAACCTCTCCACATAGCTCCACGATTGGATATGGGAGATGCCCCCGCTGATGGTGACGGGTGGATATTTGTCCAACAGAGCTTTATTTCGTCTGCCTGAGGCGTCTCGTTTTCTGCTACGGCTCAGTATATAGGTTTGCCTATAGCCTCCTGGAAAATGTTCATGTAGAAACCAGGTTAGGGTAATTCTCGTATCATAGATATCAAGCGATTCATATATCAGCTTTCATAATCAGTCCCTGATTATGATAGCTTCTAATTGCCGTGACGTCGCTCGTCAGACATGCTTCTGATATGATCAGTGACCATCTCAACTTCTGCCAGATTCAACACATCATTCAAAGAGATGTATCTGTCATCGTTCGTGCAAATACCTCATTCTGCATCGTCTCGAGTCTCCGTAAAGGAGCCATCTTGAGACCGCAGAAAACGGGATAAGCTGGTCTAATTAGCTGCTTGTTAATTAGCAGATTGTTGTCAACACTGAGCTTCGATTTCCATGCAATGAGCGGATACGTACGTTTCACCGCCGCACCCGCTCGTTGGATCGCCAAGCCCAAATGTTCCTGAACATTTAGGTGCTCAGCCAGGATAACTCCCATATATCGCGCGCTCATCTGCTCATCACCCTTGACTCGTAACTTCCCGAAAATCTTCACATTTGTAAATTTCTTCTTGAAGTTGACGATTTTCGTCTTCCTTGGGTCGATCAGAATCCTATTTTTCCCGAAATACGGCACGACCAACCTGTAGAGGTGGATCTGAAGCTATTGCTTCGCCACCTCGCTCGAGAACGAATGAGCGTATATAGCAGTGTCATCTGCGTATTTCCCTCAATCCTTTTCGGAAACATAGGTAAGTCGTGGGTGAAGGTTCGGTGACAGGCAGGACCCCTGCGGAATACCTGCTTTCATTGAATAATTTGCAGATGTGGTTTGGTCCACTCTTACGCGAAAAGTTCGATAGCTCGGGTAGGATAAAATCATCCTAATCGCAGATAAGGGCATGTCTGCCAACCACATTTTGGTGACAACTTACTCTATCCAAACTCTATTGCATGCTTTCTGAATGTCCAACAAGGCCATAACCATACCTCCTACTGGATACCTGCTTCAATTGAATAATTTGCAGATGTGGTTTGGTCCACTCTCACGCTCCACTCGATAGCTCAGTTAGGATAAAATAATCCTAATCACAAATAAGGGCATGTCACCAACCACTTTTTGGTGACAAACTCCCCTATCCAAACTCTTTTTCAGGTTTTCTAAATGTCCATCAAGACCATAACCATATTCTTCCACTGGTGGAAGGATTTCTCCATGGCGTGGACAACCCGGATCAGCTGGAAAGTCGTATTCCGACCTCGCTGAAACCCGAATAGCTCCTCCGGAGTGAGCTTCATCCTATCTTCCAGACAAAAAGTCTACTCATAAATTTTATCAATGACCTTCGCTACCGAACTGAGTAGCGAGATCGCACGCTATCTATAAGAGATTTAGGTTTCCCAGTCTTATGGATAGCGACTACCCCCTCATGATTCAAACAATCCAGATAATGTTGGTGTCTGATATTCACGCTCATGATGTTCACTGACTGTATAACCCTTTCGCGGCAGGTTATACGCAGTGAAACTACCTCGGTACCTGGGGCTTGGTTCTTCCCCAGGCACTTCATGGTCGCAATCACCTCTTCGAAGTCTGTGATACACTTGAGTAGGGTCGGCTCTGGTATTTGTGGACCTGGTTCACCTATTGTATCATTGAAAATGTGGTAGTCACAATCGTCGGGATTATTCTTGTGAACACTGGCGAAGTATTCCCCAAATGATTGAGCCATGGTTCCCCTCCATGTGTTTGTTGCCTTTCTCCAAGGTGGGGATAGCCTTGAACCGGTTGTTCAGTCTCTTGGCTATCCTCCACAAAGAGTGGTCGTGCATGTTAAGACTCTTGAGTTTTTCCTTCTACCTTTTGTTGGTGAACTTATTAATGCGCTTGTTGCCCTCCGCAGCAAGTTTCAACATTTCAACATTTGATTCTTGCTAAGAGGGTCGCGTGTTCTCTGCCAGTCCTCGCACATCCAATTTTTTTGTCTGATGAGTTCAACAGCACCAGGCGGAAGGATGTCTCTATCGCGTTTCTCTAAGACTTTTCTCGTAGAGACATGTCTAGAACGTTTTATGCTTAGGACAAACTGACCACATTCCTTTTCTGTCTCGCATTTACCATTGTTGCTTTGGATGATGATAATTTGACTTCAAAGTAGTGTCCTTTGAAAAATGATTTCCATGGCTTCAAAAAACATCTACAAAGATTGCACCTGCTTGTGAAGGGTTCGATCTTATAAGGTTTTTGAAATTAGAATGAAAGAACTCTCTGTTACCGATCCAACTGAGGAAACTACTATGTAGTGGAAATGAAGTCTATATCGAGAAAATTTATAAGTATCCCCATGAATAATATATGCTATTGTCATTATAAAATAGCTTTCTATCAAAACTACAACACTTCCCTTGTCGAGGGTTTCACCAACCACTATATCAGAAGATATAAAAAGTGCAGATAGACAGAAGTCGATGTCGCAGCTTTGCTTTGCAACAAACTGGTCTAGAAGGAGTTGTTCACCTTGAATAAGCAGGATTTGAGTTTACTATCGATTCTGTTGATGTTGTTTTCGTGAAGAGAGATGTCTGCATTCTTATACTCGGGCTATTTTTAATGGCAGTTGAGTCTTGAATACACTAGCACCTCCGTGACAGTTCGGAACAGCACTATCAATTGTTTTTGATCTAATCGTCATTTGACAAAAATGAATTGGTGTTGATTTCGTCATGTAAGTTTCCGCAGTGAACTTTTTAGTTTGTCGTTCATTATACTTGACAGCACATTCTGTTGTCATTTTAAGAACTGTGAAACGTTAACATCCAAGTTTTTTACTGGTAAATTCAAAGTATTCGGCAAAATTTCTGAGAATAATGAGTAAGTGAAAACTGTTTCTAATCGAGTAATCATCAGAACCGAAATAAAAAAAGTATGATTCGTTTGATGATGATAATATAGCTCTTGTTCCTCATTACTATTTAATTACGGTAGAATCGAATAAACTTCAATCTGCATAAAATGAATACTATTGATTGAGAAATTGCTGCAAAAATACAAATATGATGTAAATTTTTGAAATTTCAAAACCGAGAGTACCTCGAGTCAATGAGCACCCTGTATAAAGAGTATATGCTCAAAGTATCATAGTCCAACGAAAGTTACCATGGCAAAGTATGAAAAAATGTTCAACCTTTCTGTTGATAAAAAAGATACAGCAAATTTGTTTCTATCTCTCTATACCCCAGTAATCAAAAAAGTTAGAAATATATATAGTATAGAAATATATGAACCATTGATAAGTATTCATACGTTTAGCTTTTCAAATTGTATCAATTAATGGGTCGAGAAACGTGTATATGAGAAATATCGTGAATAAAAATTTAGGGAGACAATGATCAAATAGCAAATCGCTTACCTTGCTATCAACGACATTACTATGGGAAAAACTTTCATTTCTCTTCCACCAAGTAGATATTCTTTAGCAGTGGTTTGTTTCTGACCAAAACATCCGAAATAAATACCCATTCCACCACTAATTGACAACATCGTACTGAAAATGGCGTAGTCATACCAAGAGAAGAAACGTTCTACAGTCGCAGTAAGTTCAGGAGCTGATGTTATTGTAGATGTTGTCAGATTCATCTGGAATGAAAGTTGCATATATATTATGTATGTTTGAAGGTAGTTGACAATGTTTCATGATGAATTTCATCAGTTCGGACTTCCATTGTCCAATATGACATGATTTGAAATCTCTGAAATAACAAATGAAAATTAAAATTAAAAAGAATAGCTAAAAATAACAATTATATTGAGCAAAGGAACCCTGAAAAGAAATAACAATGAAATAAAAATTGAGCAAAAAGTTGAACAATTGAAATGAATTAAAAATTGAGAGATTTCAAGCCAGATTTCACGACGTTTCGATTGTAAGTATCCAAAGTCGTCTTCGGGTAATAACTGGACTAATTCCTCCGAGAGGCATCCTCCGATGCGTATCTCTACGCTAGCTTGGCTGAATGCGTCGTTGGAAAACATGTATGCAGTTTCTTTGAATTATCTCTTTGTGGATGTTCTCAGCTTGGAACCACTTGATGTTATGTTAGTGAGTCCAAACATGCTCTTGGTTTGCTGGTTTCCCCTCGCTGTGTGTGTTTTTTGTGCTCGGCAATGCAAACTTTCAGTGGCCTCTCAGTTCACCGATATATGGTATCCGGTAAATGCAATTCTTGGAATTGCAGTCCGCGTTTGGTGGCCTGGTTTTCGTCAGGCTGCTACGGATAGTGTTTTCGGATCTGAAGCAGTTTCTGATGTTGTACTTGGACCAAATTCTTCTTATTTCTCTGATGTAGAGAAGTGTAAGCACTGGTTGTGACGACTTCTCTACCTTGCGAAGCTCTTGCTGTGTTTTAGCCAAAATCTATTCTACCATCACTGTGGAGTAACCATTTTGTCGAAGATTTTTTTTATGATGTCTAGTTCCTTCTCGAGAACTTCCTTCGTATTATAGAGCCCGGAAGAACGGTCAGCTAGAGTCTTGATTATTCCTCTTCTGGTGGATTGATGGTACTTGGATTCGTGATTCAGATACTATCCCGTGTGAGTGGGTTTTCGGTATTCAGATTTTTCCCACGTAGTTGTTGGTCTTCTTTACCAATATGTCTTAGAATGGCAATTCGTTTTGAACTTCACTTTCCATTGTAAAAGTGATATGAATGTGACTCAGGAAGGTGTCTAGTTCTGTTTTTCCATGGTTCCATATCATGAAGGTGTCGTCAACGTATCTCAAATAGACTTGGAGTTCTTGCGGGCTTCTTCAATGGCCAGAGTTTCAAGCCACCCCATATTTATGTTGACTACAACTGGTGGAAGTGGCGAACCCATTAGCAGTCTCTCATCTGGCGTTGAGAATTCGTCCGTAAGGTGGAAATAACAGATTTCAAATCATATCATATCAGACAATGGAAATTCCAACTGATGAAACTAAATGTAGTATGTTGCCAAATTCCGTTCAAACTGTATTTTGTAGTCAATAAAAATAGATTTCAGAATACGTAACAAGACAATTGATCAAAAATTTCGAATAGATTTATCATTTTTGCTAAAAGCTTGTTGTTTACATGGAAATGTTTTTTGTCATATCATTTTTTTATATGTATGTTCATTCTACAAGTCTCAAATGCACTGAAGTTAACAGGATTTTCATCTTGTGTTTTCGACCTATATCTGAGTAAAGGCAAGCCGGGCAGATATCTCGAGCAAAAATTAGAAGCGAAGTGAAAAACTGAAATAAAGTATTTTGTTTATCTCAATTCCATGATGTATGTTTCGGGTACAAACTGGCTCTTTTATTGACTTTATGTCTGTTACTTTATTGCACGATTTACACGTGTGAATCGTTTTATTCATTCAACGTGCCACTATAAGGGTATCTTCAATATTCTGTGTAATGCCCGTTGTAAGTAGTCCCACTGCGATTCTAAAGTGCATATAGATTATAACGGCAAGAAGACACATTTTCATCTGCATAATTGCTCATATCTAATCCTTCTTAAGAAAAGTCGATGACAACAGTCAATTTCTCTCTAAATCTTTCTGAAGATGATATTTTCAAATGAAATATCAAAATACGGGAAAACTTATGGATTGATAGGAACTTTGGGAATTTTCTCATTTCCTTGCACCTCAGATATGTTGGTTTCCCATCTCCATTCAGCGTTTCCTCTCTTGTGTAGGAATCCAAGCAATGTGACAAACTCAATTGGCTCATTGTGGCATGGAAGGAGACAAATCCCAGAAAGGATCGAAGGTTACTGATGAGTATCCACAGTGTATGTACTTCAAAGTGGATTTTAATTGACCAACGAAATTGTTTACAATCTCAGAATTTTTTCATGTTCAAATATATCAGCCAGGACTCTTGTGCTTTTCCGCTGTCGCTCAATTTTTCGTAAATCTCCGTTAAGATCAGTTAAGGTTTCTCAGTAATTCTATTAAGGTCCTCATGTAAACCTTCCGAAAGATATCGAAGGAATTCCTGGACGTCTTGATGGGCAGATCCCATGAATCGAGGGGCAAATCTTTGAATGTGAATTTTAAAATAGGCAGTTTTTATTTTTCTATCAGATGAATTTTCTGACCACAATTTCTTTATAACTACTGCGAACGCTTTGATTAGGCACCTTTCATATTAGAAATACTAACTTTTTTTTAATATTCCAGCAACCACCTTTTCCAAAAATATACCCCTTCTAATTTGAATTGTGTAGAACTTTTTGAGATAAATAGGAGGAAGACTTGAAGTTCAGTGCATGTAAAAAAAATTGTTATACAAATTTCATGTACCCCCTTTAAGGGACTGTATCTTAACAAAGGATGCTCCAATGTAAATCCTTTATATGAAAGATCCTATCTTTTCTTCGATGAGGAATCACCTCTTTGAATGTTTTACACTTATTTAGTCACACCCTGTATATCAACGGGTATGTAATAAAATTATCAATCATTGCTGTCTCTACGTGAAATATGTTTGAGAGGAGCTAATGAAAACTCTCTCATTTGATTAATATTTCGATACTGTTCAATACCTTTCTCAGGCCAATTAGAGTCATTGAAAAACACCAAAAAAACAAACAATAAAAACACGTCATTTTTCAACTTACTCAATATCAAGATTACGGTGTAAGCAGATGCACTTTTCTGCAGAAAATACTAGAAATCCATCTATCGTAAAATAACCATAACCACCATGATAATTTTATAAGATGAATTTTTCTCAACTATGAATATGTAATAGGTAATTGAAGGGGGCATGCTGAAGCATCTTCAAAAACTGTATGAGAAATCAAGAGACGGATTGATCTCGTCTCATTCGAACAGTAATGAAAATCGTACATTGTATCCGGAGAAATCTTCCGCAAAATGCAATTCATCTACTGAAAACACGTTTTTCACACCAGACCAGAAATATGGTACTTCGAAGCGTGTTCCTCTAGCCAAGTTCGCATCATCAAGTCATCTCCTAATGAGAGACAGTGTTATGTTCCTATGTTTTGTTTTCAATAGATACATTTCACTCTCTAGGTTCCAATTCTGTCTATCAAGCTTGGGAACAATTATTGTGTTTTGAGCAACAGTGAAAGGTGTATGCCTATCAAAGCATCAATTGAAGTCACGTACCTTTAGCAAAATCAAATCTATCTTTTCATGTAGAATTACGAAGCACTGTTCCAAAACGGTTTGATCCAAGGGATTCTATGTTACACCAAACTGATAAACATCATTAACGGTTACGTCTCTCTTAATAATATTGTACCGGGATTGTAGGTGGATCAGAAAGATGAAAATATATACTTTTGGAACGGTAGTAATTGTATTTGAACAATTCTTAAAGTGTCAGATCATAATAATGAAATCTGTTTGTTTATCGCATTTGACGAGCGAGGCTTTGAAAAAAACCATAAAATGATCTTGCGTAATTTTCTAGATAACACGAGCATATTTATTCTATATCCCACAGGATTATTTGGAGTTCATTCAATGAGTTTGAACTTGATTTTTTTTTATTGCAATGAAAATAGGAAAAAAAATATATCATGTCAGCTCCGAAGTTTATCAAAATATGATGAAACTACCAGAAGTTACCGACGCGGTTATTTGTCGTAGCATTATTTGAAATTCACATGAAATACATTCGAATTGAATTGAATGGGTTATGTTTTTCTGGATTTGACTTTTTCGAAATTGATTGCTTTCTTTCTCATTTTGAAAGACTCCCATATTTTTTTATAGAGGTGGAGGGGTAGAAAGCCAAAAACCTTCCTTTTCCATTATTTTCCATACACTTAGCAATCTTTTTGTCTTCTGGCAACTATTAAAGGAGAATTGGCTTAGGGTCTAAATTCTGGTTAGCGTGATATTCAGTAGAGGTGTTGGTCCAAATTCGGGCTACCGTTTACTTTATAAACCATAACTTTGTTAAAATAAATATAATTAACTTCAACTAGCTATAAATTGCACGTATAAAAGGTTTTATTTAAGTTCATTATCTCAAAAAATCACAAAATAAACGTATTTTGAAGATTTTCATCAAAGCAAATTATATGCCAAAATCTCATATTTTTGAAGTGTGGTCTAAATTTGGGCTAGGCCAAAATTTAAGAGTGATACACTGAATATCACACTAACCAGAATTCAGACCATAGCCCAAATTTGGACCTTCTCCTCTAAAAGGAGGTGCCAGAACCTAGCGAAGAGAATGTATAAAAATGTTCAGGATAGTTCAGTTCCGTGACACGTATATGCATAGTGAAATATTCTTCGAATTTGACCATCTGAAAACTTTTTCAGATACATTTTCTTCATTTTATTACATGATCTAGGTATATGACAAGAGCATTATCTCTAATGAGTTTGATTATAAATATACTGAGGTTTCAATATGAATATATATTTCTCACCTCTCCCCTTACTTGCTCGTGTATAACTAACCTCAAACCGACGCAATAGTGAAGGTCTAAATTCAGGCTACCAGTAGGCCATCTATTCAATATTTCTCATTCTGACCGTTTACATCTTATACTTAAGAATAAAAAGAAGAACTGGAATGGAGAGGGGCATGGAGAAGGCAATTCATGCCGTTAAAATCTGTTTATGTTTTCACAGTGTATTACTCCTAAATTTGGGCCTAGCGCAAATTTAGACCACACTTCAAAAATATGAGATTTTGGCATATAATTTGTTTTCATGAAAATCTTCAAAGTGGGTTTATTTTGTAATTTTTCAATATAATGAACCCAAATAAAACCTTTTTAACTTGCAATTCATTCCCAGTTGGAGTTAATTATATTTATTTTGACAAAGATATGGTTAAGAAAGTTAACGACAGCCCAAATTTGGACCAATTCCTCTAAGAAGTCTCGGGCCTAACATAGAAATGGCGCTTGTCTTATGGTGTTCACCACTTATTCAGTTAGTAATAACTTTCAAAAGAAAGCTGTTGAAATTTCATTATATTCTACTCAAGAGTTTGTGAGTTATTGTGCTATTTTCAAAACAAAGGAACAAAATCAAGTTCGTGTTTTAATTTTACACTGCTTCTTGATGGAAAAAATACCGTTCAAGCGAAACAATGGCTTGAAAAGTGTTATAAGGACTCCTTTGTGTCAGAAACAACAGTTAAACGTTGGTTTGCTGAGTTCTAACGTGTTAGTAGAGACACCGATGATGTAGAACGCAATGGAAGTCCAAATTTGTCAGTAACCCCAGAAAACATAAAAAATCCACAAAATAATTTTGAATGATCGAAAAGTGAAGTTGCGTGAGTAAGCTGACATCGTAAAGATATCAAAAGAATGTGTTGGCTTTATTTTACAAGAGCATTTCACTACGAAAAAGCTCTGTTCAAATTGGATGCCGCGCGAGCTCGCTGTTGACGTTATGATGATTCTGAGCAGTGTTTGGCCATGTTTAAACATAACAAACCTGTATTTTTGTGTCGATATGTGACAATTGATGAAACATGGATCCATCACTTCACTCTGGAATCAAAACAATCATCGTCTGAGTGGAGAGCAACTGGTGAACCTCGTTGGAAGCTCTTGGCTCCTACCGAGCAACGTCTAAATTGGTAGCAAATCACTAAAAACGACTCTCCTCAATAGGAAGACTTAACAGATTGCCTTTATTGTATCTGGTCTGGATTCCTGGCCATACTGGCCTGAAAGGCAATGGGGCTGCTGAATCCCTTGCAAAAGAGGGTGCCGCAAGCAGCTTCATCGAACCAGAACCTATCATTCGCATCGCTTTAGGTTTTGCCAAACAAAGATTGAACACCTGGATGGCAAGAAGATTCATGAACTTCTAGCAGAATCTTCCAGGATTGGCTCACTCCAAGGCGTTTATTCACCCTTCAAAGCTTTATACCAAACAGTTGTTGGACCACAGTAGGGATGAACTACGATGTCTAACAAGCCTTCTTACAGGCTACTGTCATTTGAATCATCACATGCAGGAACAGTGTATTGCGTCTGTTTGGAAAATGATGAAACAGCAGAGCACATACTTTGTGCCTGGCCCGCTGGGGAATGAATCAGATTTTTGAGTTCTGCAGAGCCGTACTCTTACCATCTGACCTGGAAAACTACTCACCATACAAACTAATCGGCTTTGTTAAGAAGCTGGGTTCATTTGGTGTGAGCCAAAATAAACCCTTACGGGTTGTGGTGGAGGGTCAAATAGACCCACTCACTTTGAACCTAACCTAACCCAACCTAACTGGTAAATCTCGTCCAGAAGCACAACAATCGGCTGGAAAGGTTATGGCATCGGTATTTTGAGATGTACGTGATGTAATATCCATGGACTATCTTGAGAAGGGAAATACCATCAACAGTGAATATTATATAGCATCATCAGAGCCTTTGTTGGTCGAAATTGCGAAAAAATGACCCCATTTATAGAAAATCATCAAGACAATGTATAGTTTTTCTAACAGAATGAATGCAACAATGAATTTTCAATTGAAAAATGGACTGAATATCTGAAAAATCCCGTGGTATATATAAATTTGACGTAGGTTCTAGATATGGTAATTTGAAAATACATAAATATATTTTCTGTTTTTTTAAATTCATCACTCACTCCACTCCTTATTTATATAAATATGATCCGTAACCTCATAATGTGAGATAGTGGCTTTCATGAGTGATAAATATGTGAAGATTGATGTCAAAAACTATCAATAATATTTATTGTAGAATAACAAGTTCGAAACTCTTCGAAAATAATTTTCTCTTGATTTTCTCGAATGGAAAACTCTATATTGATAACAGAATGCTATTGAATTGTAGAAACCAGGTTAGGGTAATTCTCGTATCATAGATATCAAGCGATTCATATATCAGCTTTCATATTCAGTCCCTGATTATGATGGCTTCTACTTTCATATTCAGTCCGTGATTATGTTAGCTTCTAATTGCTATGATCAGTGACCATCTCAACTTCTGCCAGATTTAGCACATCATTCAAAGAAATGTATCTGTCATCATTCGTGCAAATACCTCATTCTGCATCGTCTCGAGTCTCTGTAAAGGAGTCATCTTGAGGCCGCAGAAAACGGGATAAGCTGGTCTAATTATCTGCTTGTTAATTAGCATATTGTTGTCAACACTGAGCTTCGATTTCCATGCAATGAGCGGATATGTACGTTTCACCGCCGCACCCGCTCGTTGGATCGCCAAGCCCAAATGTTCCTGAACCTCTAGGTGCTCAGCCAGGATAACTCCCATATATCGTGCGCTTATTTGCTCATCACCCTTTACTCGTAACTTCCCGAAAATCTTCATATTTGTAAATTTCTTCTTGAAGTTGACGATTTCCGTCTTCCTTGGGTCGATCAGAATGCTTATCTTCCCGAAATACGGCACGACCAACCTGTCGAGGTGGATCTGAAGCTATTGTTTCGCCACCTCGCCACCTCTGTGGGATACCTGCTTCAATTGAATGATTTGCAGATGATGTTTGGTCCACTCCTACGCGAAAAGTTCGATAGCTCGGGTAGGATAAAATCATCCTAATCGCAGATAAGGGCATGTCTGCCAACCACATTTTGGTGACAACTTACCCCATTCAAACTCTATTGCAGGCTTTCTGAATGTCCAACAAGACCATAATCATATCCCCTGCGGAATATCTGCTTTAATTGAATAATTTGCAGATGTGGTTTGGTCCACTCTCACGCTCCACTCGATAGCTCAGTTAGGATAGAATAATCCTAATCACAAATAAGAGCATGTCGCCAACCACTTTTTGGTGACAAACTCCCCTATCCAAACTCTCTTTCAGGCTTTCTGAATATCCAACAAGACCATAACCATATTCTTCCACTGATTGAAGGATTTCTTCATGGCGTGGACAACCCGGATCAGCTGGAAAGTCGTATTCCGACCTCGCTGAAACCCGAATCGCTCCTCCAGAGTGAGCTTCATCCTATCTTCCAGACAAAAAGTCTACTCATAAATTTTATCAATGACCTTCGCTACCGAACTGAGTAGCGAGATCGCACGCTAGCTATCTATAAGAGATTTAGGTTTCCCAGTCTTATGGATAGCGACTACCCCCTCATGCTTCAAACAATCCAGATAATGTTGGTGTCTGATATTCACGCTCATGATGTTCACTGACTGTATAACCCTTTCGCGGCAGGTTATACGCAGTGAAACTACCTCGGTACCTGGGGCTTGGTTCTTCCCCAGGCACTTCATGGTCGCAATCACCTCTTCGAAGTCTGTGATACACTTGAGTAGGGTCGGCTCTGGTATTTGTGGACCTGGTTCACCTATTGTATCATTGAAAATGTGGTAGTCACAATCGTCGGGATTATTCTTGTGAACACTGGCGAAGTATTCCCCAAATGATTGAGCCATGGTTCCCCTCCATGTGTTTGTTGCCTTTCTCCAAGGTGGGGATAGCCTTGAACCGGTTGTTCAGTCTCTTGGCTATCCTCCACAAAGAGTGGTCGTGCATGTTAAGACTCTTGAGTTTTTCCTTCTACCTTTTGTTGGTGAACTTATTAATGCGCTTGTTGCCCTCCGCAGCAAGTTTCAACATTTCAACATTTGATTCTTGCTACGAGGGTCGCGTGTTCCCTACCAGTCCTTGCACATCCAATGTTTTTGCCTAATGAGTTCAACAACACCAGGCGGAAGGATGTCTCTATCGCCTATCTCTAAGACTTTTCTCGTAGAGACATCTCTAGAACGTTTTATGCNTGTTTCAAGGTAGTTGACAATGTTTCATGATGAATTTCATCAGTTCGGACTTCCATTGTCCAATATGACATGATTTGAAATCTATGAAATAACAAATGAAAATGAAATTTAAAAAGAATAGCTGAAAATAACAATTATACTGAGCCAAGGAACCCTGAAAAGAAATAACAATGAAATAAAAATTGAGCAAAAAATTGAACAATTGAAATTAATTAAAAATTGAGAGAATTCAAACCAGATTTCACGACGTTTCGATTGTAAGTATCCAAAGTCGTCTTCGGGTAATAACTGGACTAATTCCTCCGAAAGATGACTATTTATGGGTCATTCGAGTACTTTCACTTATCTCCTCTTACCTCTCTCTGTTTCACCGGTTCAGCGGGAGATTACCATTCGGCGGAAGTTGACCGTTTTTCACTTTATTATGGGGTTCCATCTGTTGCGTATCTCTACCAAAATAAACCAATTCGCAGCAAAAAATTATTTTACGAACAACTACAGAGATACATCGTCATAAATGCGAACTGGATTTATTGTTACTTTGTAGTTATTACCTGCATTAAACGATTAAAGGGTAATAAACAAAACTAATTCATTGATAACAAAACACACAACATGTAGAAATCATAGTAAATGTTCAATATGTCTACCTACAGACATTATGCATGCGTCTCGACGTCGGCGCTCAAATATTCCTGAAGTCTCTCTGATTACCCTGCACGCATCGATGATGCGGTTTCTTAAGTCCTCCATATCGCGAACAGGAGTACGATAAACCAAATGCTGTAAATGGCTCCAAATAGAGAAATCGAGAGAATTGAGATCCGGGGATCGAGCGGGCTAGTTATGTGGTCCTCCTCGACCTATCCACTGATTTGCATATGTTTCAGTTAAATGCTGACGTGCTACTTGACTAAAATGGGCGGGAGCCCCATCATGCATAAAAAACATATCCCTTCTAACGCCCAAAGGAACTTCCTCCAGCAGTACTGGATGCACTTCTCTTAAAAATTGAACTTATGCCTCACCATTTAATCGAGGTTGTAGAAAATGAGGCCCAATTGAATCATCCCCAATAACTTCGAGCCACACGTTAAGAGAAAACTGTTCTTGATGGTTGGTTTCGACAATACCGTAAGGGTTTTCATCAGCCCATATGTGGTAATTATGAAAATTAATAATCTTTTCCCGAGAAAAACTACATTCGTATGTGAATTTTATCGTCTTCAGAAAGTCGCAATTTCTTCTAATCATTTCCAGCATCCAATTGCAAAATTCAAGACGGTTCGGAAAGTCTCGCGGTAACAGTGCCTGTACTCGTTGCAGATGGTAAGGGTATACGAATTGTTCCTTTAAAATTCGAAATACCGTCATATGATCAACATTTAGCTGGAAAGCAATCTTTTTATTCTGGTGGTAGGTTGTTCTTCAATCAAATTAAGTACTGCTTCCTCAAGCTGTGGTTTCGTACTTTTTCATGGCGACCACAATCTTGCGTTCTTTTGTCGAATAAACCATATTCTCGTAATCGTTAATGAAGTCGAGCAAATATTCTATGTGAAGGATGTTGTCGTTGAGGATACATTTTAGCATATCTTCTAGAAGCTTCTAACCCATTCCCCTACGACAGACCGTAAACGTAATGCATATCAACCATTTCCTCATTTGTATATGCCATTTTAATAACAAGTGAATTATTGAAGTAACAAATTAAGAACAGAAAAACAACACACAATTAGTATTAATTCAATTTCGAAAATTCACGAACTGACAGCGTCATAACAATATAATTGTCACTATCGCTAATAGCGACCTACTAGATAGATTAGTTTCATATTTTCGCATTTATGACAATGTATCTCTGTAGTTGTTCCTAAAATAATTTTTTGCTGCGAACTGGTTCATTTTGGGCAAAAAACCCAAGAGACATTTTTTGTTTGTAATGAAACAGGCTATCGGAATAATGAGACAAAAAGTTACATTGGAAATAAATTTTAGGGGTTGCGTTTTCCACCCCTTACAATTATGGGGTAAACCAAATAAATTTCTGGCTAAGTGTCTTTTTGGTAGTACAGAACGTTAGGTTAATTTCAATATTGTAAGTCTTTCAGTGCTTGTGAAAAAAATTGTTACACAAATTTCATGTACCCCCTTGAAGGGGGTACATAAAATTCAGCCTCTTGAAGGGGCTGAATTTTATGAGATGAATTTTCCTCAACTATGAATATGTATATAATTGAAGGGTGCATGCTGAAGCCATCTTCAAAAACTGTATGAGAAATCAAGAGACGAATTGATTTCGTCTCATTCGAACAGTAATGAAAATCGTACATTGTATCCGGAGGAATCTGCCGCAAAATGCAATTCATCTACTGAAAACACGTTTTCCACACCAGAACATAAATATGGTACTTCGATGCGTGTTCCTCTAGCCAAGTTCGCATCATCAAGTCATCTCCTAATGAGAGACAGTGTTGTTGTTCTATTATGTTCCTATGTTCTGTTTTCAAGCACTCTCTAGGTTCCAATTCTGTCTATCAAGCTTGGAAACAATTATTGTGTTTTGAGCAACAGTGAAAGATGTATGCCTATCAAAGCATCAATTGAAGTCACGTACCTTTAGCAAAATCAAATCTATCTTCCCATGCAGAATTACGAAGCACTATTCCAAAACGGTTTGATCCAAGGGATTCTTTGTTACACCAAACTGATAAACATCATTAACGGTTACGTCTCTCTTAATAATATTGTACCGGGATTGTAGGTGTATCAGAAAGATGAAAATATATACTTTTAGAACGGTAGTAATTGTATTTGAACAATTCTTAAAGTGTCAGATCATAATAATGAATTCTGTTTGTTTATCGCATTTGACGAGCGAGGCTTTGAAAAAAACCATAAAATGATCTTGCTAATTTGGCTTAGGGTCTAAATTCTGGTTAGCGTGATATTCAGTAGAGGAGTTGGTCCAAATTCGGGTTACCGTTTACTTTCTAAACCATAACTTTGTTAAAATTAAGATAATCAACTTCAACTAGCTATAAATTGCACATATACAAGGTTTTATTTAAGTTCATTATATTAAAAAATTACAAAATGAACCTATTTTAAAGATTTTCATCAAAACAAATTATATGCCAAAATCTCCTATTTTTGAAGTGTGGTCTAAATTTGGGCTAGGCTCAAATTTAGGAGTGATACACTGAATATCTCACTAACCAGAATTTAGACCATAGCCCAAATTTGGACCTTCTCCTCTAAAAGGAGGTGCCAGAACCTAGCGAAGAGAATGTATAAAAATGTTCAGGATAGTTCAGTTCCGTGACACGTATATGCATAGTGAAATATTCTTCAAATTTGACCATCTGAAAACTTTTTCAGATACATTTTCTTCATTTTATTACATAATCTAGGTATATGACAAGAGCATTGTCTCTAATGAGTTTGATTATAAATATACTGAGGTTTCAATATGAATATATATTTCTCACCTCTCCTCTTACTTGCTCGTGTATAACTAACCTCAAACCGACGCCATAGTGAAGGTCTAAATTCAGGCTACCAGTAGGCCATCTACTCATTATTTCTCATTCTGACCGTTTACATCTCATAACGGGTGATTTTTTTGAGGTTAGGATTTTCATGCATTAGTATTTGACAGATCACGCGGGATTTCAGACATGGTTCAAAGAGAAAGATGCTCAGTATGCTTTGACATTTCATCATGAATAAACTTACTAACGAGCAACGCTTGCAAATCATTGAATTTTATTACCAAAATCAGTGTTTGGTTCGGAATGTGTTTTGCGCTTTACGCCCGATTTATGGTCTACATAATCGACCAAGTGAGCAAACAATTAAAGCGATTGTGACCAAGTTTCGCACTCAGTTTACTTTATTGGACATTAAACCAACCACACGAATGCGTACAGTGCGTACAGNTTCTACTCATGAGTTTGTGAGTTATTGTGCTATTTTCAAAACAAAGAATCAAAAACAAGTTCGTGTTTTAATTTTACACTGCTTCTTGATGGGAAAAATACCGTTCAAGCGAAACAATGGCTTGAAAAGTGTTATAAGGACTCCCCTATGTCAGAAACAACAGTTAAACGTTGGTTTGCTGAGTTCTAACGTGTTAGTAGAGACACCGATGATGTAGAACGCAGTGAAAGTCCAAATTTGTCAGTAACACCAGAAAACATAAAACATCCACAAAATAATTTTGAATGATCGAAAAGTCAAGTTGCGTGAGTAAGCTGACATCGTGAAGATATCAAAAAAATGTATTGGCTTTATTTTACAAGAGCATTTGACTATGAAAAAGCTCTGTTCAAATTGGATGCCGCGCGAGCTCGCTGTTGACGTTATGATGATTCTGAGCAGTGTTTGACCATGTTTAAACATAACAAACCTGTATTTTTGTGTCGATATGTGACAATTGATGAAACATGGATCCATCACTTCACTCTGGAATAAAAACGATCATCGTCTGAGTGGAGAGCAACTGGTGAACCTCGTTGGAAGCTCTTGGCTCCTACCGAGCAACGTCTAAATTGGTAGCAAATCACTAAAAACGACTCTCCTCAATAGGAAGACTTAACAGATTGCCTTTATTGTATCTGGTCTGGATTCCTGGCCATACTGGCCTGGAAGGCAATGAGGCTGCTGAATCTCTTGCAAAGGAAGGAGCCGCAAGCAGCTTCATCGAACCAGAACCAGAACAAAGATTGAACACCTGGATGGCAAGAAGATTCATGGACTTCTAGCAGAATCTTCTAGGATTGGTTCACTCCAAGGCGTTTAGTCACCCTTCAAAGCTTTATACCAAACAGTTGTTGGACTACAGTAGGGATGAACTACGATGTCTAACAGGCCTACTTACAGGTCACTGTCATTCGAATCATCACATACCTCTGTTTAGAAAATGATGAAACAGCAGAGCACATACTTTGTGCCTGCCCTGTTGGGGTCTGAATCAGGTTTTTTGAGTTCTGCAGAGCCGTACTCTTATCATCTGACCTGGAAAACCACTCACCATACAAACTAATCGACTTCGTTAAGAAGCTGGATTTGTTTGATGTGAGCCACAATAAACCCTTACGGGTTGTGATGGAGGGTCAAATAGACCCACTCACTTTGAAACTAACCTAACCTAACTGGTAAATCTCTTCCAAAAGCACAACAATCGGCTGGAAAGGTTATGGCCTCGATATTTTGAGATGTACGTGAAGTAATATTCAGGGACTATCTTGAGAAGGGATATAGCATCAACAGTGAATATTATATAGCATCATTACAGCCTTTGTTGGTCGAAATTGTGGAAAAATGACCCCATTTATAGAAATAAAGTTCTGCTGCATCAAGACAATGTATAGTGTCACAGATCAATGAAGACGATGGCAAAATTGCATGAAATGAGCTTTGAGCTTTGGTTCTATTTATCGACTTCTGCTAATATCAGATAGGTATTCAATGTAGTTGAAAGTAGAGAAGATATGAATTTTCTGTCCACTTCCAAAGTACCTGGGGCTTGGTTCTTCCCCAGGCACTTCATGGTCGCAATCACCTCTTCGAAGTCTGTGATACACTTGAGTAGGGTCGGCTCTGGTATTTGNTAATAATATCAAGATCAGTTTCGAAAAAAGAAAGAATCACATAATTCATTTCCGGTGAAACAGTTTCTCGAAGGTATTGTAACACTTTTGTCTGTACGGATTTTCTCAGATACTTCTATAAATCATCAAAACCAAGTTAATAGCAATGTACTTGAGAAATTTAACTAATAATTTTGTAGGAAATAAATATTTTATCTGTCATTCTGCAAATAATGAAAATCAGACAAAACTTCTGAAACCATATAATTATCTGACAATAAACCCAACAAAATTAACTATTTGTAGTATTAATACGGAGCTTATTACCACGCGACAACTGACGTCAATACATATTTCCACAGACTGGGGTTGAGATTTGCTGATTCTAAATCATATTTGTGTACTTATTCGGAATTTTCCATTTACATAACATGAGCTCCAATTAATTGATGAATGATATTGTCACAAGACTAATCAGAAATCTCGAGACGATTTTATCTTTGAGGTAAAATTGAAACATCTCAAAAATGTTTCCTTCCGATAACAAAATTCAATAGCAGTACGAATTCTGAAGCATATAATTAACTACTAGTGAAAATAAATACTTCAATTTGTCAGTAATACTTTTCAAAAAGGTTAGTAGAATAACAGGATCAAATATTCTCAGAGAAACAACGTTTCGAATTCAATTACACTTTTTCCAGGCTCGAAACAAATTTTACCGTGATGAATACAAGAAATTTCTAAAAACATCAGGACAGGAAGGTCAGTTGAAGCCGTGAACTCGACATCCATCTCCTCTGTAAACTCGCTCCTGAATTAAATTCACAAGAAGGTCCGTTGGAGTCGTGAACTCGACATCCATCTCCTCTGTAGACTCGTTCCTGAACAAAATTCACAGGGAGGTCGGTGGGAGTCGTAAACTCGACATCCATCTCTTCTGTAAACTCGCTCCTGAACTTAATTTACAGAGAGGTCCGTTGGAGTCGTAAACTCGATATCCATCTCCTCTGTAGACTCGTACCTCAACTAAATTCACAGGGATGTAAGTTGGAGTCGTAAACTCGACATCCATCTCCTTTGTAGACTCGCTCCTGAATTTGATTTACAGGGAGGTCAGTTGGAGTCATAAACTCGACATCCATCTCCTCTGTAGACTCGTTCCTGAACAAAATTCACAGGGAGGTCAGTGGGAGTCGTAAACTCGACATCCATCTCCTCTGTAGACTTGCTCCTGAATTAAATTCACAGGGAGGTCAGTTGGAGTCGTAAACTCGACATTCATCTCATCTGTAGTCCTAGTAGTCCATTAAGCTACAGTGTAGGGAGTTGAGACTGGCCTGAACGAACTATTCTTTTAGATTATTTGATTCACAGCCAGCCCTTACTATATGTGAAGGTTTTTCCTCGACAGATGGAGTGATGACAAATATGTTGTTTGCCGTTCATTTGGATAATCCATTCTACCGAGTACGTTACCTTGATCAACAGTTGGAGAACTGAAAGGCTCTTACTATTGATCCGATGTTATAGAGAGGACAGCTGGAGTCATTAAGTCGACGTTTGTCAATAAAGGAGATGAATATTTTCTTTATTTCCTTCATCACTCAACAGATTTTTCTCGTCTCTTCAAAACGCCAACTTGGTTGGTGCATTTCTGCGTGTGAGTATTGCATTTCTGGTGGTTGAGAAAAGTGCTGGTTTTGAATTCATTTCACGCCGAAGTTCCAATTTTACCTTCTCTCAAGCTTTTTTAACATTCCATGTCTGCTATAAAACTCATGCATTGATGAAATAACTCAATATGGGGGATTCATTTCGCCGAATTTGCATATCTGGAAAAGTGTACCTAATTGAATACAAATAACAACTGACATTACACAAACTCGTAATCGTGATGACAAATATGTTGTTTGCCGTTCATTTGGATAATCCATTCTACCGAGTACGTTACCTTGATCAACAGTTGGAGAACTGAAAGGCTCTTACTATTGATCCGATGTTATAGAGAGGACAGCTGGAGTCATTAAGTTGACGTTTGTCAATAAAGGAGATGAATATTTTCTTTATTTCCTTCATCACTCAACAGATTTTTCTCGTCTCTTCAAAACGCCAACTTGGTTGGTGCATTTCTGTGTGTGAGTATTGCATTTCTGGTGATTGAGAAAAGTGCTGGTTTTGAATTCATTTCACGCCGAAGTTCCAATTTTACCTTCTCTCAAGCTTTTTTAACATTCAATGTCTGCTATAAAACTCATGCATTGATGAAATAACTCAATATGGGGGATTCATTTCGCCGAATTTGCATATCTGGAAAAGTGTACCTAATTGAATACAAATAACAACTGACATTACACAAACTCGTAATCGACCTTGTAAAATATTCGGAATCAATTCACCTAAACTGGGTCAGCCCCTATTTGATGAAGGTTTTCTCCGAAAAACAGCAGTTGCGTGATACGCAAGTATGTGGTACGAACGACGGTGATTACTAATTCACCACACTAATCTTATCTTTGATTGCCATCAATAAATATGCAAGATGGAGTGATAACCCAAAGTCTTTTGCGTGAAACATTATTCTTTAATGAAATATTTGTGAGAAGTTGAAATAAACAAGATTTGGTCTGCTGAATATTCTAATATCAACTCTGATGGATTTCCAACAAAAACCCCTCAGACTTCAGAGGTCTTGACACCAAGTTATAACAGTTGCTCAATGCAGAATATCAACCATTGATATGTTATCTTTCAATTCAGCTTTTGTTCTCATTTAATTCTATTCTTATTCATATTATACTTCATGTTTCATTTTTTTTCATTTTCATTTTTTTAAAATTCCTGAACTTCTATCAGGATATCACATTATTTGTACATATCTTCACAAACTATTATGAAATCTCGATTATATATTTTGTAATTTGGTTAGTTGGAATAAATATTCATTCGAAAAATTTAATTTCAGTTCAACATATACAGAAAAAAAAACATAGGATAACGAAAACAACTTTTATCTGATCTCTACTAAGTTGGCTATATTTCGTACATCAATGAACCCACGCGAATTACAGACGATTCTACAACAATTATAGACCATATATTTCTTAGAAAACAGAAAATAGCTGAAAACATAAAAGTATTTCCCGCCGTTATTAAAACAAACATAACCGATCACTTCTCTACAACCTTAACAATGTCAACAAACACTCATGATACTAATTGTCTCTGTCCCTGTTTTTGTTTTTGTTTTTGTTTGTTTTTGTTTTTGTTTTTGTTTTTGTTTTTGTTCTGTTTCTATTTTGATTTTGTTTTTTTTTGTTTTGTTTTGTTTCTGTTTTGTTCTGTTTTGTTTCCGTTTTGTTTCTATTCTGTTTTTGTTCTGTTTTTGTTTCTGTTCTGTTTTGTTTTTGTTTCTGTTCTGTTTTTGTTTTGTTTCTCTTTTGTTTTTGTTTTGTTTCTGTTTTGTTTTGTTTTCTTTCTGTTTTGTTTTTGTTTTGTTTCTGTTTTGTTTTTGTTCTGTTTTTATTTTATTTTGTTTTTGTTTTGTTTCTTTTGTTTTTGTTTTGTTTTTGTTTCATTTTGTTTCGTTTTGTTTGTTTTTGTTTTGCTCTTGTTTTGTTTCGTTTTTTGTTTATCGTTTGGTATTGGCTTAGCCAACCAAATACTGATCACCTGGATGGCAATAAGATTTATAGACTTCTGGCAGAATCTTCCAGGATTGGCTCACTTCAAGGCGTTTGATCACCCTTCAAAGCTTGATACCAAACAGTTGTTGGACTACGATGTCAAGCAGTCCTTCTCACAGTTATTTTTGACCTAACCTAACCTAACCCTGACTCGACCTCTGAACTATTTAGGTAAAGGCGATAACATATATCACTAAGGAGGCGCCATCTATGGGATATTCATAGAAGAAGATGTCATCGCCTTCAGTTTCAGACTTGCCTTTTAAAAACAGTGTAGTGGTTCAGCTCAGCACCAGTGATGAGACTTTGGCGGGTGGAAAAACATTTGTTTAATATTAGATCACTAGTTTATCGACTTACCTTACTGTGAAAAACATGACAAATCTCGTTCGACGGTCGATTTTCCAGCTTAGCAACAGACCGCCTTAAGGAGCCTTTTTTCTCTTTGATATTGAGGGATTGAGTCTTCTGTCAAACCCGTAGAGAAAGATATCATAGCCTTCACTTTCAGGCTTATTCTTTATAGGACAGTTCAATGGTTCAACTGATGAAACCTTGGCTGGTCGAAACAGCGCTTGTGTTGGATCACAAACTTCGTTGGTGTATAATATTTTTATCATTTCATCATTTATTTAAAATTCTCTTCGGTTGATCCTCTATCGGTGAACATTCTTATCTAATCAAATACCGGTACTGGGCCAAAGAAAACCCCCACTGGATGCGTGAGCATCATACACAATCCCCGCAAAAGGTGAATGTATGGGCTGGCATTGTAAAAAACAAGATCATCGGACCACACTTTTTCGACGGTACTTTAAACGAGTCAACATACCTTCAGGTTTAAAGGGGATATCCTGTACCTACTTTAATCAATTTATTTCCCAGTAGAATTGATCCTGGAAGTTTTGATGGAAGTTTATGGTTTCAACAGGATGGTGCGCCTCCACATTATGCTGCAGATGTTCGAAGGTATTTCGACCAAATGTTTCCGAACTGATGGATTGGTAGACGTGGACATATTGAATGTCCAGTGAGGTCGCCAGACCTAAATCCGTTGGATTACTTTATGTGGGGTCATCCGAAGAATGTTTATAAAACGAAACCAACAAATATTAAAGAACTAAAAGAGAGAATTCCAACAGAAATAAACAATATTTCTCAAGAAACCATAAACAAGGTTCAACAAGAATGTATTCAACGTTTAGGTTACTGTCAAATACAGCAAGGACTACAGTTCTAACATTTAAAATAAAATCATGTGTTTATTAATGGATTGTTGAATAATTTATCAGAAAAAAATATGAAATAAATAATTAATTTCTACTTTCATTAGATATCAATAAAATT